>JAWMAG010000008.1:21160000-21282500 GCA_037013455.1 Ceratitis rosa | reverse complement strand
CTACTCAATATAAAAAGCGTTTCCGTCTAATTTGCCGCATTAAATTTCACAATTTAATTTAAGTTAGTCAGTCTGTTAAAGAATAAATATGGTAACTTGTTTATCCAAAATTTGCAGAATCTCGTAATCATCGAAATCCATAGTAGGTAATTTACCATTTACGAATTTGTTGGCACAAAATAACAAATATAGAAAAAAAATGTGAAAAAAAACGCAACCAATGTCTGAAAAAATTACTAAATGACTGATTAAGGAAATAAATAGAGAAAACGAAACTTTGAAAGCGATAGCTTAAGTAAAAATGTATATACGTATATGTATTCTTTTTTTCTTTCTTTTGATACCAGAGCAAATAACCCATGCATCAAAGTCACAGAAGTGACAAAAATGACAGAAAATTTCGGTAAAAGAAGTTAAAGCAGAAACAAAAGGGAAATGGATATGTATGCAAGCATTTATTGAATGTACAAATAATAATATGTTTGTATGTTTATTACATTATGTATATATTATATTGTATAATAGTTTCAAATATGTTACAAATACATGCTTGTGTATACTATTTGACGTAGATATCGATAAATGTATATGTATAAAGAAAAAAATAACTGTACAAATATAATGGTATAGAATTTCACAAATGGCTGAAAATAATGGCTTCCGATTTGTTTACGCAATTGAATGCATTTATTTTCATTATTATTACTATTTGGTACATAATTTTTAATAATATAATATTTTTTATAGTTGATTACATATGTACACATTTTTTCTTATTCAGTTAAATTCACATTTTTAGTATGTTACAAAATTTATAAACTTTAAGAATTATTAGCCTTACTGCATGATAGTAAATGTGGAGGAGTATAAGAGCTTCCGAACTGTTGATGGCTACGAACGATGAAAATTATATTCTTTATTTTTTATTTTATTTTATTATTTTTTACTACATATTTTTATGTTGTTTGCTGAATATTATATTCAACACGCGTAAATTTCAACGTAGCGGTGTTGAAGCATAGTGACATCATTGATGACTGCTGCTGTTGAAAACAGATTGCTTGCACAGAAATAAAAAGCAGTGACAAGCAATGCACTTAAAAGTACAAAACCCACCCCCGCACATACAGAGCCGGTCACGAAGATGATGTTGATGGCATATCGCCATCTAAAACGCTGCGAGTCACTATGATTTCGATATAGCTTGCTGTCAAATCGTCACACTACGCGACGCTCTTTGCTCTTCGTTTTGTTCGTTTTTTTTCTGTTATTTCTATTTCTATTTTGCTGATGTACTGGTTTAATGCCATCTCAACCAGAATCATGATGCTCCAACCACTCTCTTGCTGCCATCGTACCATCGTTGCCATCTTCAATTGCTTTAGATGCCCTTGACTTTGGCTTTATTGGTGTCGTTATGCTTCTTTTTGACTGTAAATAGACCAAAAACTTACTCGTATATGTATGTATTTACAAAAATTTTGTTAGAAATAAGTACAATACAAAAAAATAAATCTCAAATACCATCAATGCTTAAAGCTTAAGCAAGTGAAGTAAATACTTGTTGACTTCGCTAGCAGGTTTCGCATTCACACACACACACATAAATGCCAGCACTAATATGCGCAATAAGCGAAAAAAGTACTTAAATGCAACTTGTGCAAACTTTACCGTCGAAGTCATAAAATCAATGTGCAAAAATAGTAAAAGTCCTAAATGAAGGCAAAATAAAGTAAGAGAAAACAAAAAAGAAATAATAAATAAATACATACAAAAAAACTTCAAGCAAACCGAAACAAGTGTATTTCGTTTAGATTAAGTTCAAAAAGTAATCTTAGTACAACTGTTAGCAACGGTATGGCGCAACGGCAAACCTGTTTAGCCTTCATTCTCAACGGCAGCAGCAATACTTGGCTATTTTTATTATTTAATTTATATCCATTATATTATTTCAATCATTTAATTTTTTATTTCGATTTCTTATAATAACAACTAAATATATTACTTATTTTTTTTTTTTGTATTCTTATTTTTTTGCCTCGCTACTGCCTGACGCTTATGGCAGTAGACGTTGCGTGGGCATACTCATACAAGTAAAAAAATTCTTTGCACAAGTGCGCTCATTTGAATGTCACGCATACGCCCTGTCAGCTTGTTTTACTCCCACACTTAGAATTTTATGCGCTCCTCAGTCATACTAAACATTTTATATGCGCAAAGCAACTGTTGGGCATTTGAAATTTATAGGTTATTCTTTTTAACTAAACTTGACTATACACGTTTAGTCGATTTATTATACTACCAACAACTTTAATAATGTTTAATATTACGTATAATCCGTTTTTTTATGTCATTTTATTTCATTTCATTTTATTTTATATTATTTTATTTTGTTTTACTTTACTGTATTTTATTTCATTTCATTTCATTTTATTTTATTTTATTTTATTTTATTTTATTTTATTTTATTTTATTTTATTTTATTTTATTTTATTTTATTTTATTTTATTTTATTTTATTTTATTTTATTTTATTTTATTTTATTTTATTTTATTTTATTTTATTTTATTTTATTTTATTTTATTTTATTTTATTTTATTTTATTTTATTTTATTTTATTTTATTTTATTTTATTTTATTTTATTTTATTTTATTTTATTTTATTTTATTTTATTTTATTTTATTTTGTTTAATTTTATTTTATTTTATTTTATTTTATTTCATTTTATTTTATTTTATTTTACTTTATTTTATTTTATTTTATTTTATTTTATTTTACTTTATTTTACTTTATTTTATTTTATTTTATTTTATTTTATTTTATTTTATTTTATTTTATTTTATTTTATTTTATTTTATTTTATTTTATTTTATTTTAGTTTATTTTATTTTATTTTATTTTGTTTTATTTTATTTTATTTTATTTTATTTTATTTTATTTTATTTTATTTTATTTTATTTTATTTTATTTTATTTTATTTTATTTTATTTTATTTTATTTTATTTTATTTTATTTTATTTTATTTTATTTTATTTTATTTTATTTTATTTTATTTTATTTTATTTTATTTTATTTTATTTTATTTTATTGTATTTTATTTTTTTAATTACCTTTTTTTTAATTTTATGTCATCAATTTTTTCTATTAAATAATAATAATATGTAATAATAAATAATAATTGTGTACTCACTTGTTATGAGCGTATCGGGATCTGCTAATTCAGCATCATCTCCATCGTATTGTTGTTGGGTCAATTTTGCATGCTGTTTGAGCTGAACCTTTTTGCGTAATTTCTTCAGATAGGCTTGTTTATACTCTTCACTTGGCTTGCCACCCAAACCATAGCTGACTTCAAGCACTGTTAGTGGTATTACAGTTGATGAAACGGGCACAAGATCTGTTTAGAAGCAAGTTTGGGGTTTTGAAAAAAGTTTGTTATGCAAGGTTTGATCTTTAAGTTAAGGATAGTTTGGAAATTTTTAATCAGTAAATAGTACCATCTTCTGATATTAGTTATGGTCAATAAAAGTTTTTTTACGATTTGAAGCATTTAAGGTGGACTGCGCATTTGATGTAGAAAAGATTTACCATATATATATCTAAGTACACTCTACTAATTCAATTTAATCTGATACAATGAATAACAATCGTGGGAAGGCTATAATCTAGATTCCCGGCCATAGGAAAAAGCTGACGAGTTGTACAAACCGAGAGTCTCTCTTGACGAGAAACTACAATTGGCGGAGATATCTTAAAGTTGTAGTATTCTATTTAAGCTTGTTACTTTTTTTCATCTACAAGTTCTCGATTATATTTACATCATGATTTTTTTCGGGAAATCTATTTGAATTTGAATTTCTAAGCACTATCATGTAACAAAAATCACTTTATAGGCAAAAATTCAAAGAAAATTGGCTTTATTCTAAACCAGCTCACTGGTTAGCTATAGCTATACCATTGTGGATGGGTTTGAAGCAGACAAAAATCCAAAATTATTCAAAAATTAATTCAATAAAAAAATTACCAGACCACGAAAACGACCCCTTACTACTTATTTGTAATATTTTCACTTGCTTTGTAACTTTTTGTTAAAGATTCGGAAAAATATTTTATATTTTTTAGTTTTTTTTTAAATAATAGGAAAATAAGTATATAAATTTGGTGCACTAAAGCTTTGTCTATAACGTTACTAGTATGTATATGAAATACTTTTAGTAACTTTTCAATGTCTCTACTTGTGTAAAATCGGAGATTATATAGATTTATATATATGTAGCGGCCGAATATCGCTTCAGCGGATGCAAAGCGCTAACTGCACATATGTATACCTATAGCTCTATTCTCTCTTTTTACAGTATCATATTCAATATTATTTGAACTTTTTTACAAAAAAGCGATAATTAATAAAGGCCAAATAATTAAAATCGCTCCTAAAATCCTTTTTTTCAACTAAATTTGTTTTCGAACAATTTATATTTGTTTATATTTCCAATTTAACTCGTTCAATTAATTTTTTTTTTTTGTTATTTCACTAAAACTCAAATGGAATTATTAAGCCAACTTTCAGTATATAAAAGAGATTTCCATTTGAAATAAAAAAAAGCAAAACACTTAATTAAAACAACAACAAAAAAATTGAACTTTACCTGCTTCGTATTTGTCTTGTGGATTCTTTTTGTATAACATTGGTGAGCCCAGTGCGCAATTGCAACATTGCAATAACAATAACAACACAACCGTTAACCAAACAAAAGGTAATTTGTAATTAAAGCGATTTGATATTGTTGGCATTATGAAGGTTGTTTATTCGTATACTTTTGTTTCTTTATTTGTTTATTTATTTACTTATTTGTAAGTTTACTTATTCCGTTGCCTGAAATTTAATGGTGGTATTTATTGAACAAAAAATAAATAAATATTTGTGGCATAAAATTATTTTATTTTAATCAAATTTATTTAATTGTAATTTTCTTTCTGATTTTTTATTAATTTTTTGTTTTTTTGGTTATAGAAATGAATTACGTAGTATAATTAAAATATGTTTCAAAATCCAGCATACACAAAATACAAAAATTTTCTTCAAAAAACCGCAATTTTTAGTTGGTTCCAACAACTAACTGGTTTAAATGCTCGCGTACAACTGAATAGCTGCATGGCTGGCGGCGCGCAACTTGGCCAACTTGTTGTGGCGATCGTTTTCGAGCGCTTGCAAATTTGATTCGCAGCAGTTTGGCGGTTAACTTAACTACAGACAACTTGCGCTTTCGTGTTTTTTTGGTTTGGCGCTGCCGCATTTAACTATGGACTACAAACAAGCATAATAACTTTAGTTGTTTATTTAAATGTACACGTACATTCATATGTGGCCACATAATTATCTGGCTAAACGCAATGAACACAAGTACTCATAATGTTTAAATAAAAAATAGTGTTGTTAGTGCAGTCGCAGCCGCTTTGGCTGCGGCAAATAAAAGTGAGAGGCGTCTACTGGAGTTACAGCTTTTCATTAATGTCAGTTATATTAGATATATGTACATATGTATATGTATGTATATAGTGTTTGTTATTTTCCAGTTGTCATTGATTCAATTGTTGGTTTTTGAGATAATAGTTTGAATCTGGTTTTAATTTATTTGTATTTGTTGTCTTATTCTTGTTGATAGTGACACTGCAATTTTGTTACCTGTGAGAAATTACTTGTAAACAGACAAATATAAAGGGTGGTTAAATTGTAAGGGCCGATGTTGAATGTGAACCACACCTAAACGCCAAGTTTTTTTCCGAATTTAATTTGACATTTCTCTATTTCAGACTTACTCAATTTGAACCATGGAGAGATACACAATCCAACAACATGTTAAAGTTATCCAGACTTATTATGAAAATTTTCGAAGAAAATCATCTTCAGTGATGAGGCACATTTTCACCTCAATGGATTCGTCAATAAACAGAATTGCCGCATTTGGGCGAATGAGAATCCAAGAGTGATTGTCGAAAAACCAATGCACCCACAAAGAGTGACTGTTTGGTGCGGTTTATGGGCTGGCGGCATCATCGGGCCGTATTTTTTCCAAAATGAGGCCGGTCAGGCAGTTGCTGTGAATGGTGTTCGCTATCGTGAGATGATAACGAATATTTTATGGCCACAATTGGAAGATATGGATGTGGACGATATGTGGTTTCAGCAGGACGGTGCCACTTGCCACACAGCTAACGAAACAATGGCTCTTTTGCGCAACAAATTCAATGGCCGTGTTATCTCACGAAATGGCGATGTCAATTGGCCCCCAAGATCATGTGATTTGACACCGTTGGACTTTTTTCTCTGGGGTTATTTGAAAGAAAAGGTGTACGTCGATAAGCCAGCAACAATTCAAGAGCTAAAGGATGAGATAATTCGGCACATTAACGGCATAGAAACTCCATTATGCCTCAGCGTCATCGAAAATGTGGACCATCGTATGGAGGTGTGCCGCCGAGGTCGCGGCGCTCATTTGGCCGATATTTTGTTACATACATAATTGAGTAATACCAATATATCATAATAAAATAAAATTTCAATAATTTCCTAAATAGTTTGTGTTTTATTCAAAATCAACATCGGCCCTTGAAAATTTAACCACCCTTTACTTCTATAAATTCACGAAGCGATTTATATGAAAAATAAACTTAACAAAAATGATTTTGTTTCGTTTCGTTAACGTTAATTTTAAAATGACAGTTTACTATGATATTAACAGCACACTTATATTTTAACGTTTAACATTATCTGTTAACTATTTAACATTAACGACAGCTTTTTGCTCCGGTAAAAACGAAGTAAAATTTTTTTTGATAATTGCTCTGACGATAACATTTTCAAATGTCTCCACCGAATTGTTTGAAATTTTTTGATTATCGTAAACTATATCGTTATTATGCAGTCTTGATTCTGTCTCTTTCTAAACTCGAATGCACGGCTGAGTGTTTTTCATTTTATTTCTAAGTGTCTATATATGTTCATGGATAAGTTTATCAGCGTTCCCATGATTACGGAAATCTACAAGTATGCTGAAATCGAAGTCTGTATTCTAACAAGTTTTTTTAAGCAGATTTTTTGCTCTTACCAAGCCAATTTCTGCTATTCTTTTCAGCCGCATTTTCTTTTCTTCAACACTTTTATTGTGTTATTAATTTGGAAAAATATTTGAAAAACGGAAACGGAAACTACGTCTGTATATCTTCCTAAGTAATTTTGCAACAATCTTCCCTCAGTCAGATCAACGGTAACTACCTCAGATGAAGGCATAATAGATGGGAATATATCTTAGCAGGTTTTGCCATCCGACTTAAGAAGTTTAGATGCTGGAATATATACTAGTATATAGAATTGGAACTTTGTAACAGCTGATGCGATTTTCGACCGAGCTCCTCGTTCCAACAAGTGGAGGGACCTACAATTCAAACTAAGCCACCTTCGAGCGGCTGATGTCAACCGCAACCGCATTTAGAAAATTTTACTTATTTTTTTATTTTTTTTTTATTTTAGAATTTTCCAAAATTGCTCAGACTATAGGGTTAGGTTTTAATAGTTGCTTTCACACCATTTATAGGTGGAATGGAGGAGAAGTATCGCAGAAGAGGATTATACAATCTGTCATAAAAGTAGCGGAAATTACCTCCTTAATGACATACATCATATTTTAGAATTAATTTTCGTTCTAGCTACCAAGTCTATCGACTGAAAACGGGTACATCGAAGAGGCAAAGAGAGTTTCAGATAAAGCTAAAAGAACAGTGGTTATTTGCTGTCATTTGTTGAATTTAGGCTAGCAACCCTTTGAAGTACAAAGTTCATAAAATTTCTTTCTTTCTCAGATGTTTTCGAAAAATTTACCCTTTTCAAACACTGCATAAAGCTCTGAAAGATTTCTATATGTATTGAAAAGAATTCTGAATGCGACCATCAAGGAAAAAAGTCAACAATATCTTGACTTTTCGAAATGTTTCTGCTCTATTAGATGTGATCCGGAGCCTTCTGACTAGTTTGCATGCCAAACTTATCTCATCAACAGTTACAATGCATTTAATAAATGTGGACTTTTTATAGGACTCGGAGAAATGATCTAGCGACTAATCCGCAGAAAATAATGAATTTATGGAGAGAACACCAGCAGAGGGCAACTTCCATTCCTCAATCGATGACGATGGTACAGTTGATTCATTGCCCGACTATGAAGAAATTCGAATGGCAATTACCCGCTTAAAAAAATAACATAGATGCGGGGCCGATGGATTTCTATATGGCGGGGAAGAACTGATAAGATGCATCTATCAGCTTCTTTGCAAAATATGGTCAGATGAAAGCATGCCCGACGATTGCCTATTCAGTATGCTCTACCCAATCCACAAAAAAAGCGATTTCAGATATTCATCATACGTCAAATCTTGGAAAATACTAGTGAAAAGAGAATCGGCACCCACCGCCTCTTCGTCGATTTTGAAGCAGCCTTCGGCAGCACGAAAAGGAACAGCCTATGCGTCGCTGTATCTGACTATGGTATCACCGCAAAACTTATGCAGCTGTATAAACTAACGCTGAGCAACAACAAAAGTTCCGTCAGGAGCGAGAAACTACTCTCCGTTCCGTTCGATACCAAACGAGGTTTAAAACAAAGTGACTTCTGTATAACTGAATAGAGAAGATACAATATTCTATAAGACTGTACAAGTGCTGGCGTAACGCCGATGATATTTCCATTATTGATCTCAACAACCGCGCCGCGAGTTCTGATTTCTTCAGACTTGCTGAAGAAGCGTTGTAGATAATTTCCTTTACCTAAGGACCAGCGTTGACAGCAATTGTAATGTCAGTGTACTTTAGACTGAGTAGGAACTTGAAAAGTGGAGTCCTGTCTCGATGAGCAAATACCAAACTCTACAAGACACTCATCCTTCTCTTCCTGCTTTATGGTGCGGAGGTATGGATGATGGCAACATATGATGAGTCGACACTAAAAGTTTTTGAGAGAAGATTCATGATCCTCTGGGTCATGTGCTCCGGGTGGATAAGAACATTCCAGCTTTGAAAGTTTTCGTAGCAGTACCCGCCAGTGAAAATAGAGAAAGAAGAAAATTGATATCTTTCATAGAACACTCCCACCTATATACATACTCGTACATACTTATCTGATTCGCGATAAGAATGTTGAGACTGTCTGTTTGAAGGTTTGTCTGAATCGGATTTCTTTTATTATTGAACATCAGTTAAGTTCACTAATGTATGACTATATTGTAATCTCTATCAATTGGCTGTGGTTCATAAACTAAAAAGTGCATGGTAGGGAAAGAAAATAAGCCGGACTCAAATTATCTATTTTTTTTCATAGGGATTTTTTGTTGGTTTTACAGCATCAGCATATATCATTATAAAAACAAAATTTAATGTTTTTCTCTCAAAACAGAACAAATATATTCAAATACATATATACATATATATGTGTATGTATACGAGCATATGTACAACAACATAACAACCTGTCACACAATCGTAAATCAAATATATGTAAATGTCATGTGCAAAGAATTTATATGACGATAAAAAGCCAAATACACATTGGCGCAGACAAATAGACAGATACTCAAATGCATACACCCAAGCATATTCATACATGCATACATATGTTTACGTACTCCATAAAAGAAAAGCAATGAGATAAAAATGTGGCGTGCTTAACGGTAGACAAAAGAAATAAAAATAAAAAGAAATAATAAACGAAAGTGATACATATGTACAATATGTACATACATATAACGATTTGTAATTCTATTAATAGCATGAACATAAGTATACAAATATACATACATATATATATATATATATATTGTTATGAAGATATTTACCATTGTAATGGCTTAAATAATATCAGTTTGTAGAGCCAATGGCATTTAACAATAGATACACTTTAACTATTTATGCATATATGGTACATATGTATATATGTAAATTCCGTTTGATCTGGTATTTACCATTTGTTAATAATTAAAATACAAATAATGTATGTGAGCTTATAAGTAAATGAGAATTAAATGGTATGGAATTTAGATATAACGAATTATTAACATATGTACATACATACATACATATATTATATCTTAGATTGTGCAATTAATCACTTGGAAATGTTTTCAATCAATTGATTTTGTAATTTCTAAAGCCAAATTCGTATGTTTGTATGTTTATATTGAAGTATATGTGAAAATATGTATCTAAATTTGAGTTTTAACATTTCAAAACTTAAATTATATTCATGGATGGACCTTATCGTACACAAAGTGCTTAAAATTCGGAATCCCAATCCTCTCAAATATCGACGTGAAGCTATAAAATGTCTAAACTGGAGGTTATGAGCAAAAGCACGTATATTCTTGGAACACTAAATAGAGGTTCTTCTAATCAAAGTAGCGACTTGGGTAATTCATCACCGTTTCTGAATGTTCTAAAAGCGATTTGAGATGTGTAAAATATATTTTTTATTTCGAAACCATCAAACCAGTTTTCTAAACAAATTGTTTTAAGAACCTAGATACAAACTTAGGACTCATTTATACGCATTTGTAAGGCATCATTTGTCTCAACCCCGCGACAAGGTTTCACCTTCTTAATTGAATTAGAAATAAAAAGCTCGGCCCAGCCCTTCTTCAGCTGGCCAACGAAACGGAGGTCTTCCTCATTTTCTGCTTCCACTAGCGAAAACTGCATCGAAAACTTTCATAGCTGGAGTAGTCTTATCCATATAGATGACATGACCTAGCCTGTTTCTTGATGTCCTGAACTATGTCAAATTCACAGCTCCATAAAGCATGATGGGATTGATGACTAACTTGTAGAGTTTAGTCTCTTTTCGTCGAGGGCTTTACTTTTTAATTGCCTACTCAGTCAAAACGAGCATCTGTTGACAAGAGTGATTCAGCGTTGGATTTCAAAGCTGACATTGTTGTTGATGTTAAGAGAACAAGAAAGACGAAGTTATCTACGACTTCAAAGTCACGACGGTCTTGAACTCGGTCATTATCAGCCTGATAAGCTTAAAACGCAAGATTTTGAAAACTGTTTTCAGAAGTGGATCCATAGGCTTAAGATACACGGTGTGTCCCAAAAATAACCGATTTTTTGGATATAAGATAGTAAAATACACATTATATTATCTTTGAAAGTTATTATTTATTCAAAATAGGTTCCATTTGACTCAACACAACGTTTGGAACGATCAACCAGCGCATGCATAGATTTTTTTATGTCATTTATAGAAATGTTCTTCAGTACCTCGGTTACGGCTGCTTCATTTTTTTCAATTTTTTTTTAATTTTTTAAACATCAATTTCAATTTTTTTTCAAGTTTGACACAAAATTTTATATTTGCTCTCTGTTCCATTTTTTTGGAACCATTAGCACACTTTTGGTTTTATTGAAATGGCTGTCACTTTTACATCTGTCATCCGACTTACATGAAGTCAGGTGCGTTTGAAAGAGGATGAATGTATCTTTTTAATGTTGCAAATTTTTAATACATGGCGCTGTATGTAGTATGATTTAAATATAAAGTTCGGTTATTTTTGGGACACACCGTGTATGCGTTGAAAGCAATGGCGATTATTTTGAGAAGATAGAAAAGGACAAATATTACGAATAAATACACAAATAATTTTTTATTTCTGTTCAAATTACCGAACTTTTGTTAATCCCCTCGTATGTATGTACAATACTTATGTATATATAAAAGAACCTTTGTAACGCATTCTTTATGAATTTAGTTTGAAATATCCAAAATTCATTTATTTATTTACATGAGCATATATGTATACACATGTATGTATAAACTAAATTATATGTATATGGTATGTATAAATGTATGCAGATTTCTACACTAAATATGCACACAAAAACGAATGTCTGTGCATACACGTACATATGTTCATACGTATCTATACATCTCAACAAACAATCTCTCAGCTAATTGCCTCATTTGCATTTCAAATTGCTTGCCATTTTCAAAAAAATACGACTACAAATGCTGTCAAATCCAGTTTGAAATTAAATGCATGCAAAACAATTTGAAATTGCTCTTAAAATATAATCTCTTGCCTCTCCTGATTTTAAATACATATGTATGCATTTACATCTATTATCTATGTAGGTATGTAGGTATGCATATGCACACACATCCGAGTACATGCTTACATACATGCCTAGACATAAACAACTGTAACCAGCAAGCAAACATAATAATGATTCCAAAATTAACTGTCATAAAAACGCGTTGCATCGCATACAACTTAACTTTTTAATAGTTTCCGTTCGTTGCAGAATGGCTTTTTTTGTTTTTGTTGTTCCGTTTTCCGTTTCCCTCGGGCCAGCTGATTGCAAATTTGATTGCAGCGCTTTGTTTTCATTCATAATAAGTGTTAAAATGTGCACATCCGCGCATAAAAACCAACACGCCAATCGGTTACACACAAAGGCGTGTGCTTACATACATAAATAAGTAAATATGTACATACGTGTATACGTGTATATAGTAAATTGTTTCACTAACAAAAAATAAAACCAATATTGTTGTCTCTTCACTCGCCAGTTTATGTAAATTTTGTTCAAACATTTTTTCGCCGTGTTAAAACTAGATTCGTTAAGTGGGGTGTGGAGCTTGACAGGTTGTCTGTCGGTCAATGACGGTTGCTGGTGCATTGTTGTAAGCGTGTGTGTCGTTGAACTTTTGTGACAGCTCAAAATAAAATAAGAGAATAACAAAAATAAATAGCAATAATATGAATAAACATTATTAGTTAGCATTAGTTAGGTATGTATGACGCCATTTATTACACAATCTCTTTGATGGCAAGCATTTAGATGGGAAAAACGAGGTTAAATTATTATAATGTCGCAAAAGTGCATATTGTGCAAGGCGAAAACAAATTTTTAGTTAAAATAATTTTATATATGAAATTAATGAACGATGAACGATGTAAATGTCCTGGTTCATTTAGAGGAAAACACCACAGTTTTGAAAGTAAATAGGAAACCAACACTCCGTTGGAAAGATCTGTTGGAAAGCGACCTTGTGGACTCAAAGCATTTCAAATTAGCATCAAGGTGTCTACGTCAAAGAATAAGAAGATCCTATGCATACTACTATACGGTTCTAATCTTGACTAAACCAAATTCCGATATTGTAACGATTTTGCCAAATACGCCTAGATGATTTCCCAAATCTTTTGTGTTCATTCACTAGATTTATAACTCAATAAATAAAAATCGTTTTTACTATACACAACGACTTATAATACAACTTTCACAATTTACTACTTTTACTTTGCACCCATGATGGCACCAAAGAGTTCACTTTGTAACTAATCAACGCTGTATTATCCACTCTCTTATATACCTCACCAGTTGAGTACGAGTGCTCTGGAAATTTCTGACATGTTATAGTACTTGCGATATTCACGCTCTAGAATGTGCTTTAGTTGTCGAATGGTGGAGACCCTGTTTAATTTCCTTTTGTTTATACAAGTCTTATCAAAACTTTATTTAAGATTGTTGGTCACTTAGATATGATATTTCATTGAGTCATCTTCAACTCCAGCCGACATGGGATTTTCTCTATATCGGCCAGCAGTAAATTCTCAGAAATCCATGAGGCAGACTACCATGATGAGATATTATGCACACGCCTTGCGAAAATGTTTTGTAATCTATATGATCATTACATCGGGCACAATAAGTTTACCAGTTTCGAACGAGGCTTGAACACCATATGAAGTTTCCACTGGCCGCTACATTTCGTTAAAAACTTAAGGGCCAAAAATGACTTCTTTATCAGTCGTCGAATAACCAATGCAAGCTTTTTATTGCGGATAGCTCCAAGGGATGAGAAGTATCGACTATCGTATGTAATTTTGCATGATGTCGAACATTGTAGATCATGTATGGTCCTGGGATTTTTCGAAAAAGGCCCAAAATAATTGGTATTTTAATTTTATTAAATTAATTTACATTATTTTATTATCCTTAGAAGAATCTCGAAAGTTATGTATTAGGATTCAAAATGTCTATTTGAAACAGATAATATGTGTAATTTAGTTTTTGGTTAAGAAGTGGTGAGCATACCCTTATATTGCTGGGCTAATATTTAATCCACCTCTATTGTGAATGGCTTATCACTTTCACCATCTGTTATATATGCAGCTGACTATCGAAAAGATTTGCGGGTTTGATTTGAAAATAAATTCTTCGGTATTAAAAGTAATTAAAAATACACCATCATCTTCTAGAAAGGTATATGGTAAAGCGTGTTTGAATTCGTGTACGTTGAGTTGCAAGCCTTGAATATCTTACAAGCCAGAGCTACATACAAAATAAGTCAAATGGACAATGACGAGGTGGACGATTCTTTTGATGATGTACTCGCAAAAATCGAAATACCTACTATTCCCAAAGTGCGAAAGATAGAAAAATCACAAAGCTCGTCGAACATTACTGCATCATCAGCTAGCACTACGGATACAAATGTTGCACCAACTGTGCCACCCTCAAAAACTGCGCCCAATACACATTGCATTCTCGTGAATTCAAAACAACGCGGTAATCCTGTACTTAAATCGATTGTCAATGTTCCAATAGAATTTCGGGACGATATTATACCAGACTACGTAGTGGGGCGTACGTCGTGTATACTTTTTATATCATTGAAATATCATACCTTAAATCCTGATTATATATGTCAGAGGCTGAAGGAGTTGGGAAAACAATATGAATTGCGTGTTTTGCTCGTACAAATTGATGCACCAGTAAGTAGAGAGAGAAAATAAATCAAATTTTTGATATAACCTATAACTATTTTCACAGGAACCTCACTCTGCTTTGAAAAACTTAACACGTATTACCTTACTAACAGATTTAACTCTCATGCTAGCATGGAGTGCGGAAGAAGCAGGAAAAATTATTGAAACTTACAAGCAATTTGAAAAACGTTCACCGGAATGGATAATGGAACGCGTGGAATCAAGTCCGCATCAAAAGGTTGCTCTTTGTTATTTTCCAGACATCATTGATTGAAATTAATTTATTTTCAGTTGGTTTCGGCGCTGACTAGTATTAAACCTGTGAATAAAACTGATGCTGTAACGCTTTTACAAAATTTCGGCAAACTGGAAAATCTTATTAATGCCAGTGAAGAACGGCTGTCCCTTGTTGTTGGTTTAGGGCCAAGAAAGGCCTCCAAACTGTACAAAACACTGCACGAACCATTTCTTACAAAATAAGTATTCTATTTTCAAGTACAAACGTAATTTTATTTTCTTAATAAAGCCAATTACAAAAACAAGTCGCATGTACATATTGCCTATATATCTACTCTAAAAATTTCCATAACTTTATTGTACCGTCATCGCTGCAAGATATCAATTGTCCCTCTTCCGAAGGGTTCCATTTAACAGCATTTACATCCTGCAAGTGTGCTTTGTCTTCAGAAGTCATCAAAGAAAATGTCGGTTCATTCTTTTTTGAGTTCGCATCTTCTTTGAAAATGCGGATTGCATCATCACCACAGGCAGTGGCAATAAGGCCAGTTTTCTTGCACCACGCAACGTCATAAACAGCTCTCGAATGCTCACCAGAAATAGTGCAAACACATTTCCACACCGTTTCATTATCTGGCGTGTATATACCTTCTTCATTGCCAGGATGATAAGCACGCCAGAATTTTAAGGTTTTGTCATCACTACAGGACACTAGACGTTCGCCTTCCGCATCGAAGTCAATACTCCACACTGTACTGGTGTGTGATTCAAGGGTAGCTGTGGTGTACCAGTCATTATCTGCTGCATTTTCCGCATACATTTTTATTGTATTATCATAAGAAGCAGATGCCAATATTTCTTTTTTTGGATGCCATACCACCCTCTTGACGTCTTGCGTGTGAGAATTAAGTACGGCCGCACAATCAAATTCATCCTCTCCAGCTAATTCCCAAATCCATACCGATTTGTCACGTGAGCAAGTGGCTAGAAGACTACCTGTCTGAGACCAGCTAACACTTTTAACTTCATTTTCGTGTCCTTCCAAAGTGGCGATGCATTCAAATTCTCCTGTAAAAGAACGGGTATAAAAAATAAGTGAAATAATTTTACACTATTGTATACCTGTAGTTTTTGACCATATAGCCGTGGTTCCATCAAAGCTGGCTGACGTTAAATACTGACCGCATGGTGACCAGCTTATTTCACGAATCGTGCGCTTATGGCCATCAGATAGTATAGTCTTTGTGGTCCATGTGTTTCCCGATAAGGACCAAACTCGTATAGTTTTATCTTCCCCGCAAGAGGCGAAAGCATTACCTTTTGGATGCCATGCTACTCCCCAAATACGACCTTTATGACCTTGTAGGGAATGCTCCAGTGCTAATTTGCCCATTGTTTTTATATTTTGATGAGTTTTGAGGTAATATTTCTCCCCAAATTTAAATTAATTGAGCAAGTTGTAATTTACAATTCTTCGACCACACAAGCACTTAAGGTGCTTCTTCTTTAAACCACTCATTCACAATTTCAATGTTTATCAGCTGTTTAAAGAGGAATTGACCGCAGTTAATCAGCTGTGTATTGGAATTCTATACACAATTTTTTTATCAGTGCTTTGGAAATGTTTTAAATTTATTTTTATAAATAGAATAAGTGTAGAAAAATAAAGGCAAACAAGATGAACGGCTTAATTGTGTTCAATAGTGCCAATGATGTTGTCTTCCAGCAGTTGAATACGGCATTAGCAGAACATTCCTTCGCTAGAAACGCTGATCTTTTTCCTGAGAATGCCACAGCCTCGTCTATCGATGGAAATATCATTTTGCAAATTTTCAGCCCTATCATCAATTCTCAACGTATTATGCATTGCCAATTCGATAATACTTATTCAAGTTTTCAGTGCGAAAATGGACTAAATTTTGCCTTTGGTGATCTGTTAGGGTTTTCATTCATAAAAATAGGGCAGCGCCCTGTAGAAATACTGAAACGTCACCTTGGCGTAGCTATTGCATTAGTACGTCATTTGTACGGTGCTAATTTATTTGCTACGCAGGCTAGCAGTGTTCAGGAAGAGTTACTCTCTACTTGCTTGCAAAGCTATGAAGAACATCTGTGGGATGAAGAGCAAGCACTGTTGTTAGAGGCACTACCACGATTGCTTATAAACACCGAACTTAACCGAGTTGTACGTAATGCACTTGATGGCGCTTTGGAACGTCTGCGTGATTTGGGTCATCAGCGAATACATGCTCTGTTGTTTGCTTCTAATAAATTTGTTGGCTCTGCTACATCGAAGCAAGCGCTGGCTTTAAGCGCTACCGATTTGGTATTTTTAACATTACTTTCTCGCTCCTTACAACGTGAAGGTCGCCAACTGAATCGTTCGGTAGCTGTATTTCTACAAGGCGTTTCGCACGATCCCCACTCGGGTTGTGTACCATGTATAGCACACTTGTCGCAGCTTTCGAAAGGTGTACTCTTGGTGCAGTTGGTCGAGTATGCAAATCTACAAGTAGCGAGCAGCATGTATGATACGTTCTTTGTATTACAAAAAATCATAACTTTGCAAATACAAGGTGACGCAGACGCAATGAAACCCACGTATGATAGTCTGGAATCGTTTGTTAAGCAAACGTTAGATGCATTAAAGCGTTCCAAGTTGAAAGGAGATGAAGTGGATACTTCTTTAAAGAAATTCATTGCTAAATGGGACAACTTGAAGAAAATGTATGGAGATTTCTTTCGTTCAGTAGAGCGTGAATTATTGGTGCGAATTGAGTCCAATATACCATCATTTATGGATGAATTAAAACAGCTATTTACTCTAACTTGTTGCGACAGTTCAGGAATTGCTCTGGATCAATTACCCGAGGTCGCTTCACTAGTTGAAGGGAAGATGCTGGAAATTTCCGAATTTCTCGCAGTGAAGGCAGAGCGTAATATTACTATCGATGCATATTTGGAAGATTTTCCCGGTACGTATAATAAAAAACAGTTTTTTGTCAAAACCATAAATGAATATTAAGTATATGTATCTATTTTCATAGGACTGATACATTTTGTATATGTAAATCGCTCTACTGGTCTCATGATTGCACCCGATTTGCGACCCAATCAGCTAATTTCCAAGGAGCGTTTATGGTCAATGGTCGCATTCACCCGAAATTACTTGAAGAAAGGTCACACTACCGTAATGTGGAAAGACAAAACTTTTAATTATTCGTATTTCCTCTGGTTTGAAGACCAATCAGGCGGTCCTATGAAATCAATCGATATGCAGCAGCATGTTGTGGCTTCGATATCATCAAATAATGCATTTAAACCACAGTTCGAACCTGGCCTGCTTGCAGCTGACTATTACCAACAGCTAACTGAAATTTGCTTCCCAAAAGCCAATCCCGGTAAAGTTAAGTGTTATGAGCTCTTTTGTATACATTTGGGACTAGTAACGTCCACTTGTGCTGTGGAGCATTCCCGACGCCTTGCGGCTACTATAGCCGATGTAGCGGATGAAAATAATTAAACTTTAATATATAAAATTTTAGTATATATAAATTGCATCAAAAAACCACCATTTAGACATTCCAAAGATACTCAGTAGATAATTTTTTTTTACAAAATTTTATTTTTAAAACGTTTGTTTTTGACTTAAGCTTTAAACTTTAGTATTTAACATAAACATTCCTAAGACAAAGC
This sequence comes from Ceratitis rosa, assembly GCA_037013455.1. Lineage (NCBI taxonomy): Eukaryota > Metazoa > Arthropoda > Insecta > Diptera > Tephritidae > Ceratitis > Ceratitis rosa. Next base: position 21,263,746 of record JAWMAG010000008.1, on the reverse strand, counting down.
TATGTTCTTCATTTAAAAATGTATCCAACATTTAATTAAACGCTTATATTTACAAGCATTGAACCTAATGTCTATTATTTTTGATTGTCCTTAACTAGTTTTAGCCGAATTTGTTACTAAATCGATTATGACTATTTTATTTTTCGCCTCTTTAATGCGCCACCAACGTCCAAGCCGGTGTTCTTGCCCAACAGCGGCAAATAATTTAGTACCATTACTGTTAAACGCTAAGGTGTTTATAAAACCTGGCACAGGAATCTTCAAAATCTCTTTCAGTTTACGTGAATTGTCCATAGACTGCCACAAGCGGATGAATCCATCGTAGGAACCTGAAGCGTTTGATGAGATATTTATTAAATTACGATTTTTAAGTAAGAATTAAAGTTTTTTCGACTAACCTGACGCTAATAAATCTGTATTTACTACACACGATATCGCCGTTATCCAGTTGGCCACGCCATTGCTTTGGGTGCCGTGCGCTAACGGAACAGTGCATAAAGACTTCTTTTTCAAAGCACTCCATAAACAAATTGAACTGAAAATTTTAAATATTATTAATTGCATTGATAAATTGCGTATCCTACTGCTTACCCATCTTCGCCGCCAGAAACGAAGTTCTCATCGTTAATGAATTTAACACATTCAATGCCATTTTGATGCCCGTTGTATATGAGTTGCGATTCTTCGGTAATTTTCCATATACGCAATGAACAATCGATGCCGCCTGAAGTGATTGCCCGTTCACGACTAAGTGCGTCGATGCCTGTAACAGGCGCTTGATGTCCAAATCTGTAAAAAATGAGTAGTTATTACTATAATGTGCCCATAGCCTATAGCATTAGGACTTCTTACAAGCTCTCCACGTAGGCCATTTCATCCAATGACCAGATTTTTACAGATCTATCTCTTGAACCAGAATACAATTCATGTGTGTCCCTTCGAAAAACTAGCGATGTTACAGCATCTCTATGTCCTTTGAATGTTTTTAAGTGCTTTAATTCTTTTGGACACCAAATTTGAATATTTCGACCACCTTCTGCTAATGCTAAGTATTTCATGTCACTAGATAAACATATAGCAGTTACGTGGGAACGTCGGTGTGTATCACTTTCTTCGTCTTCCGTATGTGGTTGTACGTTGAAGAAACCTTCCAGTTTCACTTGTCCTTGCACACTCCACTTTAACACATATTGCGTTTTGGCTCCACTAAACACATATTTACCATCGGGCGAAACGGCCAGCGCACACATTGGTAAATGTTGCTTTTTATGTTTAAGCACCACCACATTATCTGCATCATAATCTTCTATGGCAGCAGCTATATTACGTCGCAACTTTCCCACACTATCAAGATATTCAGATTGCAGTCTTTGTGATACATGGTCATGTAACTCTTTGTCTTCTGCACGTTCTGCTTCTTGTTTCTCTATTTCTTCTAGATATTGCTTCGCTAAACGTAAACGTTTGTCTTGTGGTGTCTCCTCCTCAACTTCATCAGATGAGAAAACCAAATTGGATGCATCTCCTTCACCGTCGAGTCCACTCTCGAACTCTTCATCACTCGCAATTTCTTCATCCTCCTTTTGTGGGCGTTTACGTGCAGGTGGAACCGAGTTTGTCGTTTGTTTCCTTCCAAGTCCCTTTTTGCCGCCGGTTCCGCGGGGCTCTTTCGATAACTGAAACAACAGGTCTATAAGTTTATACATGATGATGTTTGAAAATTTCTCTACTTACCTTTCGTTTTTTGTTTGCCTTTGGCTCTTTTTTTAGAAAGAATGATGACGACATATTGTTTGACTTCTAATGCGGTTACTAATTATTATTTTGTGTAATTTAATTGATAAAAACCAAAATATTCAAATCGGCGTGTAATTGTAGAATAGTGCCACACGTGAATTTCGGTTTGTTATGACAGCAAAATCAACAGTTCCAGTCACAGTCGAAACGTCAGAATATTGAAAGACATTCACAGTAGAATTTACAAACTGTTATAAACTTGAAACTACTATACTTGGATAGAATTTTATATTTTTGTACAAATTTGTAGAAACAAATTCAAATCACACAATTTTCATAATAAATGTTCTGAAATTATAATAGAAAAATTAATTCCTCAATAATAATAAATGACTAAGTCGACATTAAAGACTTAGTAAAAAGAGGACCTATGTTAGAATTATATAGTAAAATTGTTCGTCTTGGGAAAAAATTTTGTAATTCTAGGGTTTTCTCCAAATTATAACATGAAATTTTTTGATGACCACGTAATAGACATGTTAGCATTGTATACTGCCAATCTGAAGACTAAGGTTCAAGTCCTGTTTTGACCAACATATAAAAGTTATATTAAATTATATTATTAAATGAATGATCCTTTAATGTAATGTTTTGAGGTTTAACTACCAGGATTTCGTAAATAAATGTGGTACGGATGGAGAGATGAAAATGCTGACGTATAGTTTTTAAACTATTCTATTTTAAAATTTGCATAATGAATGTAATATTATGTAAAAGTAGTGGTAATGCCAAGCTACTGAATAAAACAATATTTTAGTATAGAGCCTTTTCCTGTGTATCTTACTAATGAATACATTTACAATACTTGGCTGGACAGGAGTTGCACAAAAATAATTTAAAAATTGTACCCCTAGGCTGTATTTTTAAGTGAAAGACTTTTATTTTTACCCAGTCTTTTATGCAAAATTTTATTATACAATTTTAAAATGTGGCAGCACTATATTCGAAGTTTACATAAATGACGCGAGAAGTGTCAAAATATATAAACAATTTAATATTCTGTACAAAAGACGGTTTATATTTCAAAATCTATACGAAAATTATTTAAAAATGGATTCGGTGGCGTTGTGGTTTGACGATGAAATAAATTTAAAATTCAGCGAAGACATTTAAGGAATCGGTCAGACATTGTGAGCTGGAACGATAAAATGTGAGATAAGTTGTATTAAAATTGAGTAGAAATAACCATTGACGGCATTTGTTTTTTACAGTTTTATTCAAAACTTTCGACTCAATAAAGAATTTTTATATGTTTTAAATTAAAAGCACCTCATCGTTGAGCCGCCATACCCCCAATCCTAAAACTGGCAGCTGCTTTGAAATTTTTAGCTCAAGGTAAGATTTTCAATTGGAATTTGAACAGCAGACGGTGTCGAAATATTTATGGGAAGTTTGCAGTGCAATAGAGAAAGTTATTTGTCCAAAACAAATTGTGTTTAACATGACAGCAAATGAAAAGTGAGATGCAAAACGACATGAAATCTACAATTATTTCAAATTGCCTTATTTTGATATGTGTGTTCTTTGATTTATTTTCCCTGAAGTAAATAAAAAAAAAATGCCTCTCTCATAGAAACGGTTTTCACAGACTTCGCTTGGTGCCAATTTCTCACCAGCCAAATCATTCGCCATGGACAAGAACATGTGATAATCACTTGGTGCTAGGTCCCGACTATAACGTGAATTCATATGAACCACCCAATAAAGTTCTCGGAACTTGTCCAATTGCTGACAGTAAAGGTCCTAGTTAAAAGTTTGGCCGTAGGAGAGCAGCTCATAGTGGATGATTACTTGCCAGTCCCACCCTCCTGGTCGTCAATCTTTGATTGGATACCATTTTTGCCGGCTCAGAGTCCTATTACCATGACCATTTTCATTTGACGTTGTTGAAAATGATCCACCTTTCATCACCAGTCCCCATCCACTTCAAATTGGTTGATTTTCTTTTTCTCGAACTCAAGTACATCGAGTTCTGTGTGTATCCAGCCCTTTTCAATGTTTTTTGTGCAGTGTTTAGCTCCTGATAGTCAGACTATTTCCGCTGTTTTTTTTTTTTGAAATTTTCAAAATTACCTGAACGAAATCGATCTGCTTGATGATACTGTTACAGTATCTTGACCATAAACACTATTCACATTTTCAGCTGCCTGACTTGTATAATATAGCGTTAATTCTCTTTCCCATCTTTGACATGCGCTCAAACATTACCGAGTCAAGTGATCAACACTTCTTTTGTTATTTTTTTAAGTAAAAAATATCATCTTTCCGACGCTATCTAGAGTAATTAAATCGCGCTTCTTGAACGCAAGATACAGATTATCTATGATGAGCAAATATGATGGATTACTTTTTACTAGACCTAACATTATTTTTGAACTGCCAGTTATAGAATTTTAAAATTTTCTATAATTTTTATTTTATTTTATTTTTAACTTTTAAAAGTAACAACGTATACATGCATCTTTTGAATTTGTAAACCATTTAAAAGCTTTTCTGTTTTTTGTTTTTTCCTTATTAATAGAACGATCCATCCTAACTCTTAATTCGAACTGAAATATGCACACAAATAGAAGCATTTATCTTTCTACGAATGTACTTTTGTATGTATATGTATGTAATATACATGAAATTTATAGTTAAATAATTAAAACTACATAAAATGCTAGTACACTTAGAATGAGTATTCGTTTATAATTATAAATTAATTACATTTGTGTATATGTATATATATATGTATGTACACACACTTACATATAAGGAAATAATATTCATAAAAATAAAATATATAAAAATATGGAAAACATATGCCAGCTTAGCACAGCTGCTAGCTAGGCAGCAGTGGCCCCATTCAGTCCTCCTCCTCTCTAAGCCTAACCTAGTCTCGTGTCTATTGTGGGAGGTGGTGGTTGCGCTTTAGACTGTGGCGTTGGCGTGGGTTCCGTTAGATCGGTAACTGTTGTCAAAATTGATTCGTCAACAGAGGCGATGCGGGAAGCGGCCGTCGAGTGCGGCGTGTACTGAGTTTCCTGGTCGCTGGGCGTAGTGGTTGTTGTAGATGCAGTGGTCGTGCTCATGCTGGACGAGGTGGTTATTGCATTCAGTGTTGTTGTTGTTGTTGTTGTTGTCGCACCTGCTACTGCGATAGTTGCGTTCGTTTGCGACGGAACTTCTGTTGCACCCGCAGTGTGCGCCGTTGACGCATGTCCACCGGACACGCTCGGTTGGAATAACTGAAAGAGGCTGGAATGTTTCACAATGGGCGGGAAAATTAGATGGCTGACAGCACGCAACGGACTGAACATGTCGTGCTGATGATAATGGATCGTATGTGGCTGTTGCAGTCGCTCCCTTGCATTGCTGTTTACTTTGTGATTACTGTTATTATTCTTATTGTTATTGCTGCTATTGTTATTCATCGGTGGCCTAATATTACAATCATTCAGGGCTGATTGTTGATGGTGCTGGGCAATATTCCCATTGTTGGAATGTGTGTTTGCCGGCGTGTCTGAGGCTTTCGCACTATTCGCGAGCTCTTTAGTGTTAGGCGTTGTCGCCGATGACTTGTTGAAGTTCATGGGCAGACGTTGTGCTTTTTTGAATTTACGCTTGCGACGTGGGGACAATGGATTTGTGTCATTTTCAACGACATAAACACCGGCGTTACTGAGGCCCGATAGACTGGAAGTGGAGCGCGAAAGAGAACCAACTATGCTAACACCAATAATATCACCACTGTCATTATCATCGGCAGCACCGGAACTGGCAGTTGCCGTCGTTTTACTAATGTTAATCGCTTCACTGTGTGGCAAACGTCGCTGTTGCACTGTGGTCAACAGTCTGGTGCGTGCGGGTGGCGTATGACCCGCGCTTTGCTTTTGAATGTCATAATCGCTGTATGAGGAGTCGGTGAGCGCACGTTGGTTGCTCATCATCTGACTCTGGTAGTCCATGTCGTCCGAGCGCAATTTCTCGCGCATTTCGCCAGCGATTTTTTCATTTCTCTGGATATGCTTCAGCTGTCCATTCTGTCTCACACTCTCGACACTATTTGTGCCACTGCTGTTTTGCATGTTTGGTAGGAAGACATCGTCCAGCTCCGATTCGTCTGGGCTAACATTATAATTGCAATTATTATAAGAGTAGGCCGCACTGTCGCAATGGTCGAGGGATGAGGCGCGCCGCAGTGTGTGTGATACAGGAGTGGGTGGTGTATTCGAGCTTCTATCTATGGGGAATTCGTAATTGACATCCTCAAGTTCAGCGCCGCTCGACGCTTCCATTATATTCCACATGTCGCGTCCAATATCGGTGGGCACTGAAGCCACGGCAGCCACTGTTTGGTGTATGTTGTTCAAGCAAGGTGTAATAACGCCGCATTTAGGTGCCAACTGCGAGCTTTTCAGGGATTGTTGCTGCTGTCGTAACCAAATGGGTGAATCTGAAGTGGAAGATAATAAAATGAACTTACTCTTATTAACAACTTTTTTTTACAATTGCTCACCTATATAAATGCGCGGTTGCAGCGAGTGTCGCATGCTGGCATCTATAGATTGCAGTCGATGCTGGCTGGCAAGCGAGAACCGATGCATAGGATCAACTGGTTGCTCCACTTCAATACCCATTATTTTCAGCAATAAGTTCTTCAAAGCCAATCGGAAATCCTTCAAATGGTAAGCATACAATACGGGATTGCCCGCTGAGTTAAGGTGAGAGAGTATAATGCAGAATAATGTCAATTTCCCGGGAACCTGACAATCCGGGCAGAATGCTTTGATGCAGTTAATTGTGTACAATGGAAACCAGCAGATCATGAAGAATAAAACGATTATGGAGAGATTTTGAGTGGCCTTGACATCGCGCTTACGTGATGCGCCTAAAACTCGTAGCATTGTGCCGCCATGGCATTGACGACCGGGGGTCATATGGATTTGCGTATTCGAGTTGCGACGACTGCTGTCGCTCATCGGATTCATAGTGACTATTTGGCGTACCTGCAAAAGTGAGTGTGGTAAGTTTCAAAGACTCTAGCAACAAAGTTTCTAATGAAATACAAATACTCGTACTTCTTTCAGCTGCTACTTACCTGCTTCACAATCACGCGGTATATGTGCGTGTAGAAGGCTAACATTAGTAATGCCGGCGTAATTATGGTCGCAAAGTACAGGAACACCAAATAATTGTAGTCCATTACTTTGACAAAATGACAGCTCATCTCCGCTTCATTTTCGGGCTTTACGTGCCAACCGAATAGCGGCAGGAAGCCCACAATTGTACCAGCGACCCAACACATTGAGATGATGACTGTAAAAGGATAGAGAAAATACAAAGGTAGAAAAACAATTAGGCGGTGAATAATGAGAAATAAAAAGAAAAAAATTACAATGAGATATATTCAGAAGTGGAATAGAGAGTGAAAGTTTTCTACAAGGAAATCAATGACGTCATTACGGAAGCCTTAGATTTGGTGTGTATGAACTTATATGTACTTACAGCAGAGTCGCAAATGGTAAAAGGGCAGTGCGGAAAGTAAAACAGCTTCTTCAAGGCTCGCCTTTATGAAGAGTTATAGGGTATAATTGAAACTTGGCCTTGCCGAGAACTGAGAATATATCAATAGATACCCCAGATATTTACTTTACCAAGGTCTTTCCTTTTGTGTCTGACAGGAGGTTCCTTCTCAAGTAAGGTCTCTAAGTATTAGCTTTGTGTTGAGGCTCTCTTTGGTTTAAAACATCAGTTAGTCCCAGACTAACAAACGTCCTCCATAAATTTACGATCTAACTTTAATAATTCTTACGTGCGTAGGGTACGCTCGCCTAGGAAGAAAGGTTTCAGTGAACATCTAGATGGATGGATCACAACAAGTTAGACCTCAGGCAACTTTTCAGGCTTCCAGCCAGTATTTCCCACGCTAACAACGCAGAAACTTAGGCTATTCCCAAAGTGCCATCCGTCTTACTAGCGATCCAGTACAGGAAATACCAAAGTCGATAAAACTGATCTATAATCTAACTTCAGAGAGAGCCAGATCAGGAAGAGATGGAATAGATTAGAGACATGCCAAACTACCTATATCATGTGCAATAACAGTAAAGGAACAACCATTTCTTGCTCACACAATTACGTAAGGATTGCTGGACCCTTGTTGGCGGTCCACAAACTACTGGCATCCTCTCAGAATGGGAATTAGTAGCAGTAGCACATGTAAGAATTGCAGTGAGGAAGACATGAGTGAGATGTTATCTAGAAATTATCGTAGATATCTCGAAGCTTCGCAATTCAAAGCACTAGAGGTGGCTTCAAATTGGATATTAAGTCTGTTTTGAACTTCGCGAAACAACGAGTGAGTTGGCTTCGCTTGGTATCTCAAATTAGCATCAAACAGCAATAACAAAAAATTACTGCCATGCTATTATTGACTTGGCTTTAAGGTTAGAAGCAAAGAAGAAGAAAAATAAAAATTTTCTTCAAATTAGTTTGTATTAAGCCTGATTTAAGCTGATTATTAATATATGCCCGAATACCCGACTTGAGATTTATGCTACCATCTGTCGCTTCTATATATTGACAGCATTTATCGAGTTTACTTCTTACTAAATCAATAAACATGTCTTTTTAATTGATAAGTTCTATTAGCTAATAACCAGTTGATCACGTGTTGTAACTCACGCATGGAGAGAAATAACTCCAACCTCCTCAGGCTCGGTGACTGCTACATGGTTATTACGTCAAACCAACTAAACTAATTTCACTACATCCAACAAGTGTCGATTTCTTACGCACAACTAATAAATATGTATGTATGTATGTATGTAGAGTGTACTTACGCTAATAGGCATAAAAGACAGCGGCATTCGACCGAGCCCCCTAAATTACGCGCGGCTACAATATGTCTTGTATGGACAAGCATAAAGTCATTACTTGTCGAGACGAGCCCACTATTGCCTGTCCATTTAATTCACATAAATTACTATCTATTTTACATACTAACGACTGTACCACGCTCCCGGTGGGTGTGTGTGCTTCGTTGTGTTGTTAAATGCTCTGCCACTGTTGAGTATAAATTAAGTAAATGTGTTCGTCCGCCACTTCAATTGATTGCCGAGGCAAGAAATCGCATGTGTGAATCAACAATGAGAAGGTACATACATATAAATACATGCATATATACGTGCACTAGTATATGTATGTATATATGTATGGAAATTTCTAGCTCGACTACATTCAACAATTGCATATTGATGTGAAAGTTTTCGTATGCTGTGAAGAGATTATTGCGCTTGGTTTAATTGAAATAACTATTTTTAGTCGACTTGATTCATTCAATGGACCGTAGTAGTCAAACTGGTGCCTGTTACTGGACATGACACTGTATGGAAATTACTAGAAATGTATCGTAAAAGAGTGAATGAAGATGCTTACAAACTCCCAGTGGTTAGGTAAAGCATATTTGAGAGGTTAGCTGAGTTCTGGACCTCCTCAAGGTTGTACGTTCTTTATTTGTCGCACGAATTTTACATTAAGAATAAAAGATCTGCCCAATAAATGGTGAGAACTCGGAACCTGTTAAGCTCAAACCACTTGAACTTATGAAATTCAGGAGATTTCTGTTGCCCACCGATGCAAGTCTTGCAAGGCAGACGAAGAAGAAATTTCCGAAAAACGGTGCCGCACTGAGAGGTGGGCTGTGACAGAGGTAATGTTCCACCGATTCCTTCTCATCTATGCCCATGCAGCTGCGGCAGAAAAAGTTTGGGAAGCAGTCGTTTCTTCCACCATGAGTCTCCAAAAGACAGTGTTCGTTTATTACGCCGGTTGTTTTGCTTATAGAGACCCTGCTTAGAAAGAGTAAATACTTAGTTCTGTTTGCCTCGATCGATGGCAGGATTTGTCTGCTCACATTGTACTTGGTTTCACTTTGATATCTACTGTTGACTCTTCTGGTGAAGACTTTGCCGAGGAAAGCGGTATGCCGACATCATGTTTTTACCTTGGTTATGTCTGTTTCCTATTCGGCCAGTTCGGCGGCTACGTCGTTAACTGGTATGTCCCTATGAGCAGGGACCTAAACCACGGACGTTTCGCATACAGTCGAGAAGAAGTCTTTTACTTAATTCGATAAACAGAGGTTCAGAGTAAACCCCTCAACCCACTTTACCATCTAGTTTAGAGCCATCGGTGAAGATGGCTACGGATCTATGATCCAGAACTGTTGCATATTCCCATTCGCTCCTTTCTCTGATTTTTTTTTTTTGAAAGTGTTGTCGAATCAGAAAACGGAAGTGGTGTAGTACAACTCTTTCGAGTCTGGAGAAGATTAAGCAGAATTTTAAGCGCTTTCGTAGGAGTTGAGGGCAGCGCACTAGTAATGAGTGTAGAGGCCGTCCGCTGAATTTTTTCCAGCTTGTTCCTATAAGTAGCCATATCTATGTAGGATTGGCAACCAGACAGTGACTTCGTAGATTGATGTGGGTCTTATTACTGCTTTGTATAACCAGTACACAATGTGTGGCCCTAGTTCTCTTCTCTTACCGAGTGTGATCATAGCTTTCTTACACCTTTCTACCGTGTTTCGTTTCCAGGTGAGTTTGATATTTAAGATTGTGCCTAGGTATTTAATCTCAGTAGTTGCCTTTGAGTAAGGGTGGTTTGAAAGCAGATAGTTTGTACCTTCTAGGGAAGAATGCCATTTCGGCCTTTTAATGATTTACATCCAGACCGTATTCACTGCACCAGCTACTCACTGTGTAAAGGGCATTTCGGAGCAGATCGATTAGAACCTAGAAGGGCTTTTCAGTTGCTGTGAGGACAATGTCGTCAACGTATGCCTCTGCGTGTTTATAAGCTTGCGAATATAGTTCGAGATTGCAGAGGTCTTGAAGAGGACATTTCTTAGTCTATTTCCTTCTGAGTTAAGCAAGTAGGAAGTGAAAATAACCCTAAAACGGAGGCGATGTTCAGACATCAGGACGGGGTGTTGTGTGCACGTAAAATCAATCGTAAATACCATTTCTTTGAAGCTGTATTTGAAATCTCTCATATACTTCCACTTAAAAAATTCTTACCGCATACTTCCACCTCAAATGGAACTAGTTATTTACTGAGCATTTCGTAATCAACAATTTCATTATTTCTTCATTCCTTCGTGTACTACAAATTCAGCGCTGTCGCATGTCCTTCTTCGCTATGCACGAGTATATACACGTATGTATTTGTTTTTACCATAAATGAACTGAAGACTCTGCAATTTGCTAAAGATAAATGAAATGCGTCACGTTTATTTGACGTTGTGAGCTCATACATACATACATACACGTATATACAAGTGTACATCTGTTCAGTAGTTACTTATGAGGGAGGACATGTACTATAGGGGTCAAACTTGCTTACGCGCCGAGTACGTGTGCATTCATTTCGTTTGGTTTTGAAATAGCGTGGCAAGAAAAGCGTGATAAATGATTGTTTTCGCGCGCATTCGAACGCACTTACGTGCAGTTATACATAAGTATAAATAAATGTATGTATGTATGTAGGTGTATTTTACTTCAATTAAGTAAACAAATATGTTTTGTTTATTTGTGTGGGAATGCCAATAGTAGCGGATTCGCACAATAACAGTCATATTCCACCTTGTTAGGGGGTATAATTGTACATAGCAATTCTTTCTTGAAATTTGTTGTTAATTAGCTAATTGGGTACATGTGCTAAATATAAATTCACCAAAAAATGGGTGAATCCTTTTCATTGGTCATTGGATATTCGGGAAAAAGTTTTCGGTGATTATATAGTCATTTTATTTGTTTTTTTTTTGGTGTTATTTTTCAATGTGAAGTTCTCGAAGGTCATTTTTTGCGTGCTTACTTTTCTGTTTGAACATGTTATTGTTCGCTTGCATCGGTCGTATTTAAATAGAAGATATATTATATATTAGGTCAAGGAAAAAGTTCGTTCGGTTTTTTATTGACTTTTAAAATATGATAACTTTGTGTACATTTGTCCGATTTAAGTCAAATATGTGCCGTTTTGTTCGTAAACTTGTTGCCAACGAGATCTCAACTTCATTATACCCCTCACGTAGAAGACTGCGTCCCTATTGGCAAAAAACTCGGAGAGCCAATTTTCACAGGCCTCTCTAGAGGCCAACTTCTCACCATTGAGCGCGTTCGCCATGGACAGGAGAAGATGGTAATCACTTGGTGCCAGGTCCGGACTATAAGGTGAGTGCATTACGACCTCCCATCCGAGCTCCTGGAGCTTCTGGCGAGTCACCAAAGACGTGTGTGGCCTGGCGTTGTCCTGATGGAACACAATTCGGCCTCTGTTGATCAAAGATGGCCTCTTCAGGATGAGTGCTGCCTTCAAGCGGTGGCTTGGCCACAGTTTCCGCCGGCTCATCGCGTTTCGACCACGACCGATTTCGCTTGACGTTATCGTAAGTGATCCACTTTTCATCGCCAGTCACCAAACGCCGTCGATTTTGTTGCGATTCAGCAGCGATTCGCAGATGGAAATTCGGTCCATCATGTTTTTGGCGTTAGTTCGTGTGGCTCCCAAACATCGAGCTTCTTTTTGGTTCCAAACGGTTTTGTGGCTTATCTTGATCGAAGAAAAATTGTAAAATATAGCGAATTTTCTCTTTGCTGGTGTCCATCTTTGACGAGCGCTCACAACGTATTGAGTCAATCAATCGAAAAACTGTCAAAGACCAACTTTTAGCGCGAATAAACACGTTTTCAGCGCCTTATAGTATGACATGATGCGACACGTAACACTAGTATTATGGATATAACGCCATATCTTAGACAAAAACCGAACGAACTTTTTACTTGACTTAATATATATGTACTTATATAGGTATTTCACAATGTGGACGTAGAAGAGTTTATAGCTGGAAATTGTAATTAAACAACTGTCACTTTCTTCTTTTTGTATTAACTTACAATAGATATTTGTTTCATCTGAAGAAAACTACATAGGTTGCCCTCATCACCTCCCAAGGGTTACGTGGGTATAGCATAGCTAAGCAACTCTTTACCCCTTTGAACGAGACACGTGGTTTATGGACAACATCAAATAGCACCTCTTGAAAACAGTGATTCTGAGTGTGTGCCTTCGTTCCAGGTCCATTCATTCATAACGGCTCGAAAGAAAGCTATAATCTTGAAACCTCGACTCAGACTCATCCTTTTTAATTCTGACGGAACTCGAGTGGTATTAGCAAAACTATTGGTATCATTAATCATGAAGTGTAAATGTGTACGACGAAAGACTAAGCCCTTCTTGAGAAATAACTTTGTGGGTTGGTCTTCGGATGCCATCCGATGTAAAGATCAATGAATCAAATAGCCTCGGCTTTGTATTAATATGGATAGTTCTAAAGAATCTCTTAGGTGCGTCTAAGGTATAAATTAGCTTTTCATATTGTTTCATCAATAAAAAATCATTTTCCTAAACAATCAACTGAATATTTCTGAGCCTATAGATTACTGATATCAATCAAAATACTCAAAATAATACTCACCAATAGCTGTACGTGTTCGCACATTTCTCGAATACGCCATCGGATAGAGTATGGCCCAATAGCGATCCACCGATACTGCAACCAAGCAAAATATCGAAATTGTACACAAAACCACCAACAGCGAAACGGTAAAGAGACAGGTATATAGATCTCTTGGTAAACCAATCGAAGCCAATATAGCAAACGGCACACCAAGTGAACCGACCAAGAAATCAGCTATAGCCAATGAGACAATATAGTAATTGGTACGCCTTCGGAGTTTACGTTCACGTTGAAAAACAACAATAACCATTAGATTACCAACAACGGCAAAAATAGCAACTAATATCTCAAAAACCATATAGGGAACATTCAAATCATCGGACATCTCATTACTGTCGGCCGGTGTGCTCTTCGTCGACAGTGTAATGGGCAAGGTGAAGAGTGTGGAGTCATTGGCACGATATTGAAAATCGGTGAATGAGAAGAAACGGAATTCGGACATATTGGATGTTTGGAGATTTCGGAGAAAATTTGAATGGAGAATGTAGAAGTTGATTGGTGACAGTGTGACGTAGTGGAATGTTTTATAAGTTGCGAAGAATACTACTTTGGTAACTAAAATTTATATGATAATATTTTTTGATTTTTTTTTGATTATATTTTTATTTAATTTTTTATGTTGCTATGGCAACCTTTAGTGCGCTTTTATTTTCAGTTCAGATTTTAATTTGCGTTTTTTGTTTGTCACTAACTCGTTCTATCCGTTGGCGCCAATTTTTATTCACTTTTAAGCAATTATACGATTCACTGAAGTGTGCTGGAGCGCGTGGGTTTGCGATTAATTTGTAATTTGTACAAGAATTTTGCTTGGCACTTTATCTACTGCGGTATGGTCACCGGTCACCGGTCGCAGGTCACCACTGAGTACTTATTTGCAGATGTGTTGCTGCTATTGTGTTAACGGTAAGGATATTCCACGAAGCGCGGATTAGAAACACCTACACGCGTTTTTAAATATTAAATGTTTCTCACTTTTCTCACTTGGCTAGTCTTTCACTGTTAGTTAGTTCACTTTAAAAACTTTTAAAAATTTTTTTTTCTTTTATTTTTTGCAGCTTTCTCCTCTCATTTTAACACTTGAAGTTTTATTTTCTATTATTTTCTATTATTTTTCACACCTCTTGTAGTGTCTTAACGCAGTTGATGTTTTAATCGTTGTTGTTATTTGTTGGTTGTTGTTTTAGCAGAATTTTTTATTTCTGGTTTTACATTTAACAATAAAATATTAAAGCATTGCTTCTGCTTATTGCGTTCACATGAGTTTTTCACTTTTCTTCTTTGCAGTTTTTCCAAATGTATTTGGTCACATTTCAGCATTCGCAGGGCGAAGACAATTTGCTGTTTGATACATTTGTACTTTTTTCTATTTTCCAATGTTATTGACATTCGTTGATTGCTATTGTACATTGAAGCCATATTGATAGCGAAGATTTTTGTGGAAGATTTATGCTTTACAAGCGTATTGCGTCTGTAATGGGAAAAATGAGTAGGACTTAATTCATTTATTAGTTTTGGCTATTTTTTCTATATAATATAATGATTGAGAATTCAATCTACTAAATTTCAAGTGACTTGAGTCTTATTATTGTACTTTTTAAGATACGTATGTACGTCTGTCATGTCATTAAACTTCAACAGTTTCAATTATATTTAGTTTGCGTGCACCAGGAAATGACTGGATGCTAGATATTGGTCTGGTAAAAGGTGCTCCATTAATTTTGCAATAGTTGGATTTAATGTTCTGTCTCTTGCGTTCTACAAGTGCGAAATAGAAATATGATATTTCGTACTAACAAATATAATGGGTAAGTGTTTCAACACTTGTCAAAAATAAGCAACAGCAAAGAGAAAATACGCTATACAACAATTTTTCTTCAGCTGAAAATTTGAATACTTTTTATGGTCAATCTTATTATCTCCAAATTCGAAAGATTATAGAGGGCAGTGCACCTGTGCATCAGCAGAGTACTTCGTACCACACCAACTGAGGCTATCAATGTTCTCTTGGATCTACTCTCCATTGACATAATGAGAACACACAATGCCGCTTGCGCCGCAGTAAGGCTACAAAAGGTGTCCGAATGGATAGCAGGAAACCATGGGCAGACTAACATCTGAAGAAGACTCCGTCTTCCAGAAAAACCGGATTACTGTATATCATCTACTGACTTCACAGCAGACTTCAAGGTGATTATCCCAGATAGAAACCTTTGGGACAGGATAACACTAGCAAGCGCTGGCACGATTCATTTTTATATGGATGGGTTTAAACTTTATAACAGAGTTGGTGGAGGAGTCTACTCAAAGGACCTTGGTATCTATAAATCCGGATCACTGTAGTGTTTTTCAAGCGGAATTGGGTGCTATACATAAGGCGGTCAACTGTCTCAGCACATGGGTAGTCTCGGACAGTATCTAAGATGTTTAACGTGAGTTCCTGCCGATGTCGGCTTAACCTCACAGTGCTCAAAAGCACAGCGGATCAACAGTGTTGATCAGCACCCCATAGTGAGAGTATTACAAAAGGTAATACTAACATTATGGTTCCAATTGGCTGTGTGATATGGACACATTGGCCACCTTGGTTAGGCTCGAGGCCCATCTAAAACCTCTGCCGTGCTATGGGTCCGACACCCGGCAGCAATGCTACTCCACATCGAGTTGGCGCACTCCACACACTACCACCAACTCTTCCTGCATTTAGGTTTAAACCACAGCCACCACGAAACTACCCGAAGGGCCTTGCCGCAATGAACAGGTCGGAGCAAGTTCCGAGGGCTCCTATTTCCCGTGGTACCGGGTTTAAAGTTTCCGGTCAGACCTCGTAACCGGAGCTACTACCAATTGGGCTTCCATATGGCCCTGGATTGGTAGCCAGGATATTAGTCGCCTTTTACGACAGGCATGCCTTGCCGCGGGTGTATTCTCTTCCCGGACCCGCACGGGGAGGTAGTCTCGGACAATCGTATCCATATCTTTTCGGATAGCCAAGCTGTATAACGAGCCCTGGAGTCTGTAACAATAAAATCTAAAACCGTAGAGGACTGCCGCAGGTCGCCTAACGTGATGGCCGAGCAGTTCTCTCTGAACCTGGTATGGGTACATGGACATAGTAACATACCGGGTAATGAGATGGCGGACGAGCTTGCAAGGAAGGGTACTTACCTTCCACTTTCGCCATCATGGAAGAGTCTGGGCATGCCGCTCTCCACTTGTAAGCTCAATATAAGAGAATTATTCGCTAAAGATGCAAATTTAAGATGGAAAATTCTAATTACATGTAATGTGGCTAAGACATTGTGGCCAGAATGGAACGGAAGAATGTCACGTGACCTCATCGAGCTGAAAAGAAAGGAGATATCTACAGTAATAGGTCTTCTTACAGGGCATATTTTATTCGGCAGACACGCAGAGAGACTTGGCGTACCATCCAAGGATTCATTTCGCACTTTCTATGCGAATACCCCGCACTTTGGAGGACTAGGTTAAAGTCTCTGGGGGCGGCAACCTTTTGAGATCTAAGCGAAATAGCGGGGGGGGGGGGGGGGACAAGATGCGACGACTGCTCAGCCTTGCAAACTTCACTCACTGGTTTGATTAGCGGGTAGGGGTCATCAGGATCCTCAATGGTATCACAATGGGCCCACTCTGGACCTAGGTGTGCTGATGCCCAGCAACCATTTAAACCAATCAACCAACCATGGTCAATCTTGCCCAATTTTGGTTTTGCCGGTTTCTTAACGGTAGTTGTTATGTTAAAAATGTTCCACGGTGTGGATAAAAATTATTCTTCTTTCGATTAACAATAGTAAAACACCATTATCTCAAAGTAAAAATAAATATATATTTTCCGTTTGAATGCCTATGATTGTCTCGTGCAAAATAACGGTAAAACACATACATTTATAAATTTTTAAAAAGTCTATTATTCTTTCCGCTATTGTGAATAATCCTAACCAAAAGGTTTAACAATACAAGAGTTAATAAGGACAACAATATAAATAAATAAATAAAAAAGGCATACATACATACTGCACACTTCTTTAAATTTTCTTTCTATTGTGCCAGTGACCTTGCTAACGGTATTTCAATTCATTTATTTGCCCATTTCATTTTTGCACTTCTACGTCATTTTTATATAATTTTGCTTTTTTCATCCAACTATTAACCGTTATATTTCGTTGCCTGAACTTCAGTCAAACATTGCTAACCGTTATATATTTGAGTTGAATAAGTTGTTATTTTTGTTTTGAACCTTTTGCAGCCGTTCTCGCTATTGTGTGTCATAACACCCATTACAATGGTTTTTCGTTAAGTAGGCAAAGTGGCAAGTTGCTTTGTCACATACTTTCTTTGAGTTTTGTTTTGTAAGTAGCTTTTTGGCTACTTTTGTGTTGCCTTTTTGACTTTATTTGCCAGCTATTGACAAACAGATGTACATACGTGTATGTATGTGTTTATTAGCAACTTTTTGTAACGGCCAGCAGCGTCGTATAATTTATGATCTGTCTGGCCGCCTCTTGTCATATTCCGATTAACCAGCCCAACCCTGATGAGTTAGCGAGTGAGCGAGAATTTAATCAGGCATTGTTGTTTGCCAGCGTGTTACACGCAAAATAATTTTTTTTAAGTGTTTCGTGTTTGGTATTATATATGTATAAGTATGTATTTGTTATTTCAACTTTCTAACTTATCCACATGTATTTGTGTTGATATTTTTTGCTTGCTCTATATAATCTATTTTTAGATAAATATGCACAAAATTAGTAAGTATACTACGAGGGGCTTAACAAAAGTTCGGTAGTTGACCAGAAAAAAAAAACAAATATTTTTGTATTTATTCGTAATCTTTGTCCTTTTTTCTCCAGATAATTGCCATTAATTTCAATGCATTTCCACTTCTGAAAACAGTCTTCAAAAGCTTGCTTTTTAAGCTTAGCAAGTGCAGCATTAACTGCATTAATTATCTCCTGGTTTGCTATTAAAAGCCTTTTATTTTACATTTTTTTTTTTTTTGGAAATAACTAGAAATCATATGGTGCTATATCCGGGGAATATGGTGCTGAATGTATTTCTTCGATCCCAGAGGTCGCAATAAAATTATTCGTTATTTCAGTAGTGTGGGATGGCGCATTGTTATAATGTAAAAAGTGGCGCCATAAATCCTCTTTCTTCCTGTTTTCCAACGAATTTTTGAAAACTTTTGATAAGCGCTCTTCGGTATAAAATTTTGCAGTTACTGTCTGACCCTTTTCCAGTGGAATAGCAGCTATGATTTTAAATCGGGTGAAGTCAACTGACATCATAAATTTTGCTGCTGATTTTTATTCCTGAGATTTAAAGGGTGGGTTTGGTTCCGTTTGGTCTCATACCATTTGGTTGATCTTCTCGGGGCTCGTCCTCTACGCGAAAATGTTCGGTATGGAATCTTCGGAGCCATTACGCCAAAACCCGAAGAGAACCACATGGCAAATTCCTGTTTGCGTTGGCGTTGGAATTTCGTCTGACCTATCCTAAGCTATCTTGCGTTTTCTCGACTCCATTTTAGCCGATCGTTCTAAAACTTGAAAGAAAGACTAATAAAATAAATGCAAATGAGATGATATTTTTAGATTAAAAAAAAGAACAAATTGAAAGCCACCAACTGACCGAACTTTTGTTAATCCCCTCGTATGTATTTGTTTCTATTTTATTTTACTTTATTTTATTTTTAATTTATTTTTTTAATTTTTTTTTTAGTTTTAGCTTTTGTTTATCCATATCCATATGTGCATTAATGCAGCCATTGCGGCTTTAATCACGTTTATCTCGTTATCTGTTATGAACTGTTAAAATACCTGTGATATCTGTAGACTCGTGTAGATTATTAATAATCAATTTCCTGTTTTGGTTCGATTGTTTACAATTCACCATTCTATGAAAATATATAACGAAAAGCTTCTTTCAAAATAACTGAGCATCTGTTGTGTATAATTTTAAATAAATAAACTTAAAATATTTTTTTTAAACAGCTTTTAATGTTGCAAAAAACAAGGAATTATTCAAAGTTTTCGTCAAATGTAAATAAAATGCGCTAAAAATATTTTTCATGAAAATCCTTTTTTATTATATTTTATGTGACATGAATTTTCGACCACTTTTGTTTCTTATGTTGTGTCAGCTGGCTTCAGTTGTTGTGAGAGCTCGACTCAATATGGATGTAGGTGTAAGTAAAGCCCAGCTCTTGAAAATGTTGACACATTTGGGTCCTTGGCTTAGGTATAAATATTTGAAGTGAAACGATCAAAACAATGATGCACAGTCCTTACAATATCTGTAACCGATCCATTATCTTGAAGGTTTTTTTTAATTTTACCATTTGCTGGAGTTTTTGTATGGTTATGTGCACCAATCTCTTCTTAAAATAGGAAACGAGGTTACGTTTTAATCACCATTTTTGTAGTAGGTTTAAACCAGTTTAATGTGTTGTGCGATTGTCAAGCGATCTATTTTCGTAAATGCCTTGCTTTTAATTAAAAGAAGACATCTACTTTTGAAACCACTAAATGGACAATCCTATATAAATTAATAGCTCCCCAAAGAAAGCTCTGACATTTCCGCCTAGATTTTTTTGCGAATCAAGTTTTATTTAAACATTTTATTATCTTACTGTGCATTTTAGCTTCAAAAGTCACATATTTTTTTATTATATTTAATTTTTTATTATATTTGCAATTAGCAATTTTTTAGCGATTCTCAATTAATCTAAAATAAAAGCGTAAACACAGCTGCTTGCTCCCCATGACATCAGAGCTTATGCAGGTACTTTGGAAAGACTTAAGTAGATTCAATAAAGAGCTGTAAATTAAATTGTTCTCTGCTGTTAAGTAGCAGATAAAAAGGCTGTTATTGACATTTAAGTGACTGCCTGCGTATGAACATGGCGTATGAGTAATCTGTGGAAGCTAAAGTAAGGTAGCGTTCAATATTTAAATACATATGTATGGTATGATAATTCACATTCGAGTGTAAAATTTTATTGTATGATTTCAACAAATGGTTTGGCTTTTAGTTTAATTTACTAAAAAAATTAAAATGAAAAATTATTTGAAACGTTTTTATTTGAGTTTCAGTTAATGCATTATAGTGAAATTTCAATTATGACTCAACTCGTTTTTCCCCATTCTGATTATTAAAAAGCTCAAGTAACCAAATTTAATTGAAATATGTTACTTTCGAGTAATGCGCCATCACTTTAATGTATAAATAGTTTAATACCCTTCTTACAACATTTCCGCTTTAGAAATTTTCCTTCTCTGTTGCCTTTAACAATTTGCATAACCCTATTATTAACAACAAGTACAATTCTAGCTGTCACGCATATCAATCATGCAATGTCGACTTGAACAGTTCTTAGGGGAAAAAAAGAAAACAAAGGTGAAAAATTAAACCGCGCAAAGACAGATAGCTTGACCCTTCACGCAACATTTTTGCTACTGTGGGCTAATTTTCCACTTCTGCTTCTCACTTCCTGATTAAGGAAAAAGCACTTTGCTGTCTGACATTGCGAATGCCTTTCTTGTAATATAAAAACCTATTTTTTTTAGTTGAGAAAGGATTTTGCGTATTTGTTACCGACAAGTAACCTTGATGTAGGAGTAACAAGCGGTATGGTGCAGTATTTTTGTGGGTAAAGTAGTATTTCTAAATAAATAGAATATAAAATAGATCAAAAGGAAGATATATATAGGAAGTTCGTTTGAAAATGAGGTGAATTTTCAAATTTTAAAAGTTATCTACATTCGTTTAAATATGATTTTTGTTACAAAGTAATCTGTGACGGCTCAGAGGTTACACATATGATTCTCTCAAAGGATGCTCTAGATCATTAAATAGAGTAAATATCAATTTATGATGATGAAAATAGATAGCAAGAGAGTAGTTCTCCGTTTATATCGTCAGGAATGGTTCTTTAACACCTTCAGAAAATGTGACTAGTGTCATAAAGAACTTGCCCATACCTTGAGATGGAAAGGCAGTACAGCGTTTTCTGGGATTAACGACTTTCTTCCAAAGATTCGAGCACACGGTTGTTTTAAAACTGTAAAAATCTAGGCCATTGGCCAAAGTTCATACCATGTATGGTTACCAAACTGTGTGAATAGAATTATCATTCGTATAAACTGGAAGTTGTAGCATCCGTGAAACCCTCAAAAAATGAAAAGTTTACTTGGCAGAAATGAGGTTTAAAATAGTTGCAAATAAAGGATGCAAGAGTTTCCAATAGGAGTATCACATTAGGCGATGTTTCTCCAATACTTCGACTATGAGATTGAGCACCGGTGAGGGACGAAAATGCGTTACGTGAATACCTTGTACTGGTGTCAGGCTAGAAGATATCCTAAGCAATCGATTGAAAGAAGCACAGTTATGAAACGAATGGATATGAGTAATATGGAAGGTGTTAAAAAGGGTTGGATATGAAAATATCTACATCTACATACCCGATATCGTTTAAAAATCCAACGAAGGAGCTAATAGTTGTATCGTCTCTCATGGAATATCATAATTCGAACGGCGCACAGACAAGGTAATTTTTTCCCTCGAGAAACCCCTAAGTGTGGTTGGGAAGTCGTTTCCATAATTCCACAACCAAGTACAAAGTCAGTCAGCAAAAAAAAGTAGAGAGTTGTGTAGAATGCCTGATTATAAATTCTAAATCAGAAAATACAAGGTAAATTAGAGGCTAAACACCTTTCTCATCGATCAGGTAGGTCCAATGGAGGCAAAATTCGTCCGGCTATACTCTACCAAAAATATAGAAAGATAAAAGTTTAAGGTCCAGCAATGCATCAATAGCTCTCCTTCGAGAAGAAAAGCCGGAGATCACTAAAGTCCTCAGTGTATTGTGTTAGTTGCCGAATTTATGAAGGAATGACACCCTCTATTCAGTTATAATTTCTGTTTAGTCAAAAACAAAATCACCTTCTCTCTTGTTTTGAAGGTTGAATAGGCACATAAAATACGGAGGTTTCGTGACTATTAAAGAAATCAAAATCAAATTGCTGAAAGAGGTCAAATAAGTGGGAGTTGCAGTGCGCAGCTGACTTAAGGCTTGGTATCTAAAACCGTTTCAATTATTACAAAGTGCAAATATATATATATATGCATGTAAAATTTATTTAATTTAATTTAAAAGGCAAGTGATTTATACTGCTGAAATTTCTTATTCGATGGACAAATATTTATATTAAGCGACTAAAAAAAAATTGTTTGTATAAATCAAGCTTTGGGATTTTTCATATCATTATAATTTTTTATGCAAAGAAATTAAGCAATTTCTTAAATAAACTCGATTACTCTAACTACAATTATATGACGTTTGTTGACCAATTTGATTGCCATTGTTTGCCAGTCTTTCGTCACTAAAGTATTTCGGAAATTAGTCTTTCGTCAGTTTGGCTAATTGAAAAGGCGAATGTTGACTTTGTTGATGACATTTAACCACCTTCCCTTTTCTGGATATATTCTTCTTCATTGTGACATATTTAAATTTTGTTTACAAAGAGTTTGTGAATATTTTTAGAAGAGATTTAAGCAAATACAGATTGTGTTTATAAAAGAAACAAAAGCGAGAGAATTTTGTGGATTTTTTTAAACCTCTAATTGATTTAGCTTAGTATATGTATGTACATCTATATCGAGTATTTGTGTATTAATAGAAATAAAAACCAAAATCTTAACTTATATTGAAATTTTAAATAAATCTTCTAATTTGAACTGCAGTTTACTTTGTAATTACTTGGCACTTTTAGAGAGAGTTTTGGTGAAAGTTTTAATTATAATAATTTTTTAATGGATCCAAGCACTCAACTATAATCTTTTCAAAGTTTTTGCTAGCGGTGAGGAAGACGGAGTCCAGGTTGCTGGTAGGACTGTTATGGGTATTGCTTTTTGGCGTTACTTGCTTTTAATCGTCTGATACAAGATCAGGTAATGTACAGAATGTGTGGATATAATGGAGCACATAATCTGTGAATGTCCAGCATTCGGTAAAGAAAGGCTATGCTTACTTGGTCGAGAAAGTCTGCAACACAAAAGTCCGAAAAGGGCCGAAACGCCTACTTCTATTTGAGAAAAATATGTAACAGCATTGTTCTTCAAACTAAAGACACAATAAAGAGGGTATCAGTGCGGCTTGGTCGTATTAATTCGTATTTAGTGTGCCAGCCAATTCAACCTAACCTAAACAATAACTCACCAAGAAAAAGAATCACTTTTCTTGACTTTCCCTCCTTTAAAAAAGTTCATAACGATTTTTTATTATAATTTTCAGTTAAATTTCGTGATGGCTTTTCATGACCTAAAGTTTTTTCCTGGAATGCCCGATCACTTAATTGGGACGTGCCCACCTATTTGATCTTAAGAATAAAGGCTGACATCATTGTCGTCTCTGAAGTAACATGGATGGGACAAGAACAAAGGCAAGTAGATCCTTGTGATATTTTTTCTACAGCAGCAAAATGAAGGTGCGAAAATTTGTTATCGGATTCGTGGTGGGAGAGAAACACCGTCGCCGAGTACTGGCATCCACCCCAGTGGACGAATACCTTGCCAGAATCCACATCAAAGACAAGAATGTAAGTACCTCCAAAATACTCATGAGCGCTGCCTCCGTCATGATATTCAAATTGTGCCTGGTTGGTAAAAGAAGATATATTCGATAAAACTATCAGAAAATTCAGTCGTCACAACGAAATATCCCCAAATGGAGTGAGGCTGATTGACTTCGCCAGGATCTGAAATAAAATAAAAAACTATTGGCACTCTGTGATCGCGCGTACTTTTGCTGAAAAGTGACATCATCATTAACTTACTATGTTTCCCATAATTTCAGAAATTTATATAAATTAAAGGAAATTAAATTCCGAGGAATCACTTATAAAACTTTCCTCACCGGATACGAACAGCAATGTTTGTAAACTTTTCATTCACACACACACACAGATGAAGCAGATGTCTGTCTTCTCAGATATCGCTGCAATTTATATACTAAGTATTGCCGGCTGGGGGTCAATTATAAAGTAACGGCAATTTTATACTATTATTCACAAGTTTATTGTTTGTAACTTAAATGGCTAATGTGTGGCATTAGTCATAAATGATTAAATATTTAAGCTGATGTATATGGAAATTATGTAGAAAACTAGAATTTTATTATTTCTAGAAATTAAAGAGCGTTGGATTGAATTTTTTAAAACCATTACTTTAATTTAATTTAAATTTTTTTTTAATTTGACCATACATACACGTATGTAATACCTAGAATAATTTTAAGCAAATCTTTATGGTAGACAATCTTTGCCTCAGAGAGAAAGCCTCAGTTGAGCCACTCCTACATATTTGGCGTAATGGTAAGCTAAAGTCCAATTTCAGCGTCTCTTCATCAGAGGTGCGGTAGCGAGCGGAAACACCAAATGGAAAAGGACCTGGCTGTGCTTGCTATTACTAAAAGCGAAAGAGCAAGTTTATGGCGCATTGTTGTTAACTCCGCTATAATTGCATAAGCGATGTCTGCCTCAGTAAATAATAAAAAGAACGAAAAACGTTTTTGCTTCAAATCTAATTGAGCGAATATTTGATTGCTTGAAAATAGATGTATCTATACATATACATATATTACACATTACGCTATATACACTGCTTTGGATAACTACTAGTTTTATATATTAAAGAAAAATCATTGAACTTTTTTCCGACACGCGCATGCAATTTGTATCCTTTCACTTTCTAAATAGGATCGCGTGCTGTCAGTGACAGCCATTGACGCGCTGTGCTTTCCATTCATACTTAGAATTACATGCATATACACGTATGTATGTATATGTGTAAGTATATGTATATTTGTATGCACACTTAGGCACCCGCCATCAAAAACTACACTCGCATACCATCAATCCTGCTGTGCCCTGCTGTTTAAGCGTAAATGCAAGTAAAGAAAAGTCAGGATTTTTATGGAACCTTTCAAGATATTTCATACTTCTAAAAGCTGAAAGCAAAGTAAAAATGAACAAAAAACAAAAAGAGTGTGAAAACTTTGCTTTGAAATGTTTTTGTATAAAAGTTCTATACAGACGTTGAGTTGCTGGCTATTGGCCAACAACAACAATCATAGCACTTGAGTGTCTGCAATTGATGGTCGGTGGCTGAATGTAGTGTTGACAAATATCATTTATTAGCTACCACCATCATGCGACTTTTTATACTAGTCCATTTTAAGTTTAATATGGAAATAAGAAAAAATAATTTTAACACATTTATATATTATTTAAAGTTTTCTTCAAAAATTTTCAACAAGAAAAATTATAATTTTACAAATTTATTACATGGAAAAGTTCCGGTTTCTCTTTTTTATTATTGCCGAAATTTTAACAAAAAAGTTTATTTTTAAAGAGAAAAAACATTAGCACTGCAAGTTATGCTGGAAGATTTTTAATCAGTGGCAACAATCTGTTGTAAAATCCAAGCATTTGTGTAAGGCAAAGTAGAAGAGAACAAAGCGAAACAATAAAATGAAAAATTTTTGCTGAAGTGTGCTACAGCGGCTTTTCCGTAAGGGAACTGAGTGAATTATAGTGATCGCATCTACACGTAAATAAATCTTCATTAAAAAAAATATAAATAAGTACAGAAATTAACTCTTTAAATACCGGATTGACGATAAGGACAGAATCCATAGCTAAGTTGCCACAGCTCTCTTCCGCACAGATGTTGAGTTTGTGTACGATCTGCGAAACCATAGCAGGTTTTTTTTTAACGATTTAAGAGATCAAAGTATATGTTTTTAAATAAAGGAATACAAATAAACAAAATTTTATATATTTTTTTATTTATTCCATTAAAAATTACCATTTTCCAGGGATAATTAGAATTATGCTCCAAAGACACTTTTATTTTTTTATTTTTATTTTTCAGTCATGTGCTTTCTTAACATGTTAATAGACGGAAAACTGTAGCATCAATGCTTTGTTTCAAAATATGTAATTTTTACCAGTTTTTCCATGAAGGACTAATGCGTAACTATGTTCCGCTTGATATTTTTGCAGAATATAAACACTTCTGGGGAAAAGCTTTTACTAAATTATTCTTACTGTATGAATTACCTATCAAAAAATACCAAAAAAAATACATATTGGAAGTCATGCATTTTTCGGTTTTGCCTACTGAGGGAGGCATTGTGCCACAGTGGCAATGGAATTTTTGTTTAACTTTGTTTTTGAATGAACGCCTTTTCTGCTAAATCTAGATAGGTACTAATTGTATTTTTATTAAGTGTGTTTTTTCAATGAATAAATTTTTGGTCCTTTGATTTTAAAGAAAAAATTATCATATAATTTTTTAATAAAACATATTTTATGCATTGAATTTTATTTGCCAAATTATTATCAAATCAATTATTTAATATGCACATCTTTATCTCTTATCAACAATATTGTGGGATAGTCTCTCTATAATGTGGGTTAGTAAATTTATTAGTATGAATGTATATGGAAAATAATTGCTTTGCGCTACTTTGCAACGCACAGCACGTCTGATAACATAAATTGACACGTTTCTTCTCCCTCATTCTCACCCACTCACCAGCATTTGTCTATCGATTTCGCATGAGCGTACAAATGCATATGACCTTTAAAATGCAAAAGTATATATTTCATATTTATTAAAAGTGATTTTAAATAAGTCCATATGGGGACCCGCATGCACATACGAGTATGCGTGTAGTTGTGTTAACACATACGACTATTTTGTTCATATTAGGGGTGCATATAATTTCAAATGTGAAAATGAAATTTTAATTTTTAATATTTTTGTTAAAGTTTTTCGAAAATTCTTAATACGCAAATATCAAAAAAATAAAAATTAAATAATAATAATATAAAAAAAAAATTAAATTCCATTATAATTACCATCATATATAAATAACACCCTTAATAGTTCGAATTTGTATTCAACTACACACATTAATAATTCGCCGACGCATTGCAATTTCAATCATATTTGTTCAATTGTATCACATTTGAATTGAAATTTGAAATACGATTATGTGCGTGGCATGAAAATGTAACGCACAAGTAATTTGAATTAATTTAGTTGCAACAACAACAGCTACTAGGTACTATGATTGTTTTGATAACGTTCATGTAATTAATAATTAATTGAATTCATTGAGTTCTGCGAACAGTTCGTTGACTTCATTGAGATGTTGTTAAAAAACACATAAGTAGGAAATGATAATTAGAATAATTTAAAAATTTTTTAATGAATTAATTATTTACTAAAACTTTTGATTTTGAAAAAGCGTTTATATTGTACTAGAAGACCCTATGGCGTATGATTAATGACTATGTGTACATATATAATATTATATGCAAAATTTAATATGGGCGCGGTTAGCCACTTCGCGTATTCTTTTTAAAGGTTGTTATGTATGAAATATTTTTAGTTTATAGCGCACGTAGTGTAAAATTCTTAAAAAATTATAAATAAATAATTTTCAAATTTTAGTTTGTTATTGATGAACAATATGTACATACATTTCGTGGCTTCAAAATTACAGGGTTGTTTTTTGACACGGTTTATTTTAGTCGGCACAATACATTAAAATTGTTAAAAACTACTACAAAAATGGCCACAATTCATGCTTTAAGGGGAGATTCTGGTGCATAGAATCGTTCAACTAATCAAGCAAAAAGAGTTTTATAAACAAAAAAATAGTTTAAATGCCCTCTACTTCCATATATTTTCGAGCTTTGCTGAAGATTATTTTACGTAAAAAGAAAAAAAACTTATATCCCTAGAAAATAAAATAAAAAATAAAAAAAATAAAATAATTAATTCGATCCGGGGTGGAAAGTACCTCTTAAGAAAATACAAAACTTTTTTAAATAATAAAAATTCGATATCAAACATTAAATACTTATGGTAAAAGCCATTTTTCGCAAAATAACGAGTTTTGATCAAACATTTTCAGATTTTAAATAATTTTAATAACAAAAAAGCATATAATTTTTATTTTGATTAATAATTTACAGACGTTAACTGCTTTACTACAACTCTTCATCAAAATTCCATTCACTTCTGAGAATCAGCACAATCAAGCTAAACATATTTGTATATCAAATTTCACCGTACGTAAAATCATAATAACAGAAATTAATTAAATTACTTCGAAAAATGTCGAATTAATTAAAAAGACTGTGATAAGGAGATAAGAAGCAAAAAAACGAAAAAATCACGAGCATAATTCACCTACAATTGATTGTGTAACCCCCCATAATGCTAATAAATACAATTATAGCAACAAAGAGAGTGAGACCAGAAATTCAGCAATCAGTTAATTTGGTTAAAATTATTTAGCATACTGGCGTAAGCGTTAGTATATGAAATTCGCGGTAAAAAATGTATTATTATTGTTATTTGTTATTATTGTTATTATTGTTATTGAAAAATTGAATTATTATTTAAGTAAGAAGCTACATAAATAAACTTTTGAGTTATAACCAATTACTGGAGTCAATTTGTATTATCACGTTCTCCTCAACGAAAATAAACAATTCTTTAGAAATAAAAAAATTCATTATTCTTACCAAATAAATTCCTTTCATTTCATATGACTCACCCTGTGTTATTGTATTCTTATGTATACACTTATTTAACATAGTTTTCAATCACTGCAATTGACACATTAACTCCACAAACAACCAAAAGCAAAATGAAATGCGTTAAACGAAAAGAAAAAAGGTAAACATCATACTCACGTTATGTTGCGAATTCCATTGAAATTCATATCAAAAATTTAACACTGTTGCCAAAATAAGCAGCGTGCATAAATCGAGCTAATAACAAACAAGCTGCGAATTGTTGACCAAGAGGAAAGTGAAAATCATAAAACCCATGCAAATATGTAAATTGGCTGAAAAATTTATGGAGTGTTTGATGAATTAGAACTTTTTGTTGTTGTTTTTATTGTAATTAACATAAGTACCAATAACAAAATGACGTAGACTCTTGTGTACTTATGATTTTATTTCAAACTATTGTAGTAAATACTAATTCCACTTTAAGGAGACTTGAATGCCGCTGGAAAAAAATATTTCAACTAATAACATAAAAATTTAAATGAAGTTCAAGCTCTTTTTAGCGATATGACTTACAATATGCAGGCAGTTATGGGAGGTGTCACATAATAAAATCTGGAAAATCGGTACTTTTTACTGATTTATAAGCGAGGTTATTAGTTATTCCGTAATTCATTGTTCTAGGTTATAGCAAAATATGTTTTCTGTGCATTTTATTTAAATAAACTTATAAAATTAAATATTTGATTAAAAAAAGAAAATAAAATAAAAAAATAATAATGAAAATGAAAAAAAAATAATAATAATAAAAAAAAAATAAAAACAAAATAATAATAACAAATAATATAAAAAATAAGGTATTTATTACGTTATGTTGTTTTGTTTCTTTTTTTTTGTAGCAAAATTATTGCTTCTTTAGTGTACTAGACAAAACTGAGAGACACACGGAAACGCTGCATGCCCTTACAATAGTGGATTGCCTTCACATTGCAATTTTGACGTCTATATTGCTCTACGGTGTTACGGTGTTGACAACTGGATGGGAAGAAATCAACCACCTGAAAATTCCATAGGATGCACCCTTATTTTACTTCACTTTGACATTATAGGGCTGCATAATACCGCTTGGTGGCTGCAGAAGCTCAGTGATTAGCATTGCGGAAGGTCAAGGCTGCAAATCTTGGCCTGACAGTATGAAAATTTAATTGAAAAAATAGTGCTTATTTCTCCATTTGCGGTAAGCTCTCGGAAAGAAACGTCAACATGAACTAAAAGCAATTCGTTTTCAACAGTTTCGAGGTGGCTTAGAATAGAGGAGGAGCTCGACAGAAAATCAATTCAACGGTAAAGTAAATTTTATCTATATTTCCCCGGTGCTAAAAGCCTTTGTTACAATAAAATCATAAACCGTAGATAATTTTCGCTGACCCCTTAAAGTGATGGCTCATCAGCTCTCTCTATGCAGAACTGGGTAATGAAATGATGGATAAGCTTTCTATACACTTTCGCGATTCATTGAAGAATTTTTACGATCTCCATCTGCTTAGAGAGTTAGCTGTCGTAGATGCTAACTCAATATGGAACAGTTTTGTTGTTATAAAACCAAGATTATGAGGATGACATGCGATAAAAAAATGTCATGGGAATTTATCTTGCTAAAAGAATTTTTTATAAGGCAGCCTCGTAGAGTGGCTGGGCGTGCCATCAGTCGAGTTCTTAACGAGTAGTGAAGAAGAGGAAGAACCATAAACCTTAAGACAACTTTTGAAAACCTCAGTGGCTTATGTGAGCTGATAAAATATCGTCTATCGAACATATACCTATATCAATAATAATAAGATCAATTAAGAATACTGTGAACATGTATTAAGATTTTGGATTTTTTGATACACCGTTTAGTTGGAGAAATGTATTCGCTGAAGGTTTATTTTTTTATTGACAGACTAAAGAAATTTGATCGCTGACTATATAGAAAATACTAAAAATGTGCTTTCCAAAATTTCCCTTTTTCAACTATTAGCAAACCAGACCAGCAAACAAGTTCTATGAAAACTTGCGCCAACTGGCGATATTCTACTATTATTTTGGATTATTTGGTTTAATTTTACAGTAGTTTTTCCAATATATATTAAATATAATATTCTGTATAATTATTATTATAATATTATAATATTTAGAAAAAGACGATGTAATTTATTTTAGTTTACCTTGAAGGTCACCTGAATCAAAATATTACGAATTCTCTTAAAGAGCTGCGTGAAGCCTTCGCATGTGCTCCTCATAGCTCTACAATAAAGTTCAGGTTATTAAGCTAACTTTTAATCACTTTTTGGGACATTGCTTTGCCTCACTTTTTTTATTTTTTTTGAAGTTTCATATATTCGCGCACGTTCATAAGTAATATTTCTGTGTTGGTCATGTTACTTTTTTCAATTTTTTTTTTCAATTTTCTTTTATGCTGAGCAAAGTTTGTTTTAGTCAACTGAATTACAAAGTTTTTGCGGTCAGATGTGGTCAGTTGTTGAAAAGAAAAAAGTTAACTTACTTCTGTACTTAATTTTATTATATTTCTTGCCTTTTCACTTAATTATTTATTTTCCACAAGAAAAAGGCAGGTAAAGTTGGCGTGAACGCCACGGATTATCCTCTTTAATATACTCAAGGTCTTGCTTCGCCTCACTGACGCATAAGTTCATCACCTTTTACATTTGCATATATTTAAAGAAACTGCTTACAGCGTACAGAACTTCATACGCAATTCTTAAATCTTAATGAAAATTTCAGCAGAAAAACCAGTAAAAATATTATTATTTAATTTTGTATTCATATATTTTTTAGCAAATAATCTTCCCCGTTGCCAAACGAATTAACTGGGTAATTAAATTCCTTGCGTGCTTGCATGCGGTTAACAACATTAAAAACAATTGTTTTTTAATAGCGACTATTTATTATTCAAAGACCATACACGCACACTCACACAATGACAAGTAAGGCCACGCGTAACCCTGAGACCATAAAATTAGTTTTAATTCATATATGTACCCAAACAAAAAAAAGTGCATGCGAGGATGTGTAAAATTCACACTCAATACAAATGTAAATATGCCTGTAATGTGTATTGACCGCTGGGCAACGCCTGTAAATATGCAACTGCGATAATCTACTTTTGCCTGATTGTTATATGGTGGCTATGGGTGGGTTGCTTTTCAAAAACAAGAAGTAATAAAAATCAACATCAGCCACATTGTATTGACCTTCGATTGAGGGTGTGAAAACCAACGATTGCTTTCGCTTGCTGAAAAGCGCAATAGTTCATTAAATAGCATGCCACAATAGAAAAACATCAATTCTCTCTGCGTTGGTTTTATGCACATTTCTTTCAACTATATATTGGCTTCTAATAGTTTTGGTATTAGCGAAAATTTATACACATACATTTATACATATGTATGTCTGTTAAGCTAAGTGGTTTTAAACAGTCAATTACTTTTAGTGAATTGCTTCCCATTAAAAAATTGTTAATATTTTAAAACGTTGTGAAAAAACCAATAAATAAATGCTATTAAAGAATGTGGAAGTGTTGCCGGATCAAAAAATATAATGAAAAATTTTAAAATGAAAATAAACTAGCACAATCTGGGAAAAAAGCTGCACTAAAAGAGTTGTGGATAACAGAGACCAGTGAATGTTTCTAATGGTTTTTACAATATTTATGAGACTGAGATCAAAAATTTCAGAAAAATAAGGACACGACAGTCTATTGCGTCTAGTTAAATCTCAAACAGGCAGTGCTCAGACCAATATTAAAAATTATAGAATTTTTTTTTTGCAATTGCTGTGACCCCTCCGATTATTTAAAGAACATTTCTGACATGCCAAAAAGCTACTCATAAAAAATCCCTTAACCTTTCAAAAGCGGTTCAAAGTAAACTGCAAGCCTATCCAAAGTAGAGCATAAAGATAGATCTGAATCACATGAAATGGCTCATTGGACAGACAGCAGAGTATGCATGCAAATGGTACTTGTGCGAACGCATAGGACCACAAGAAATTAAGAGAGGCAGCGATGAGTATTAAAACGGCTTCATTAAATGTACTTTTTAGGCATCTATAGGCTTCGCAATTCAGAGGGCTGGAAAAAGATAAGCCATTTATGGGCTTGAGAGAGATCTGTACTGCATGCCAGGTAGTACCAGGGCCAATGTCAACGTTGTTCTGTGATTAATTCAGGTAATGCAATTACTATCATCAGTTGGACTGATTCGAGTAAATATGGACAACCTCTCCGTATATACCTGACAGTTAAAATTTTTAATAAATGTGATATATATATTTAATAATTCTAATAAGATATATATATAATTGGCGCTTTGTAACCGCTGAAGCGATTTTCGGCTGAGCTCCTCCTCCAATTTGTGGTTTTTCGTCTTGATGTTTTCCCAACAAATGGAGGGACCTACAGTTTGTACTAAGCCGCCTCCGAACGGCTGATGGTTTTTTTTTATGAGGAGCTTTGTTTCATGTCCGAAATACACTCTGAGGGGTGGACATTCCCTGCCGAGGGGCGACCGCAATTAGAAAATTTTACTTAATTTTTTATTTAAATTAATTTTCCATAACATTTTTTCTTTGACGTTGGTGGCACCGGAATATGAACCCGAGCCTTCCGAATGGCAGTACGCAACGCTAACCACTCGGCTACCGCGGCCGCCTCTAATAAGATACTTGTGGAAAATTAATGATTAAAGTCAGTTTTTGAGAATATTTTTTACTGGTACAGAATAATACGTAATTGCAATCTGATGGTTTACTAAACGGACTTTCAAAGATTACTTGTGGTCACAAAGAGACTGTAAATTATTTTATAAAAGCTGAGTGTGATCTTAAATAACTGTTCACCTTCAACTTCCAAAGGATACTCAAAAAGACAAAAATCATAACTACCCACAATAAAACGATTTTTATCAAAACTTAAAAAGGACTTTTTTTAATTGTTTACTATTTCACAAATATTCGTTTCTTTAAACCTTCTGACTTCGTATATCCTGCCATCGTTGAAATTTAAATATTAAAACACCTACAAGTAAATTCTCTGCCTGCCAACAAGCGCAGTTCAAGAATATGCTTAACGAATGTTAAGTCACTTGGCAACCTTTCAGTATTTGGTCTTATGTATAGCATATTTGACGCAAGCATTTAAGAGCTTTGCCTGCTGACGTCACTGGAAAAGGTAGAAGGTTGAAGGCAGTGCGGCAGAGTATCAATAAAATTGGGGAAGATTAGGCACGTCTAGTAACGTGTAGATGGTAGGAAGCACTGATATATATATAAATTTTTACATTATTTTTTTTTGTTTTTTTTCTAATAAAAAGTAAAGGTCACTTTAATAGGGTTATAATATTTTAATGTCTTAATTTTTAATTATGGCAAATATATTGTATGCACATACAGAAAGCGAAAGTAAATAAAATCATTTAAGAGTTTTTTTTATAAATTTTTATCGCCAACACCAACACACTGGAGGAACCATTGAACCCGGTTGGTCTGTCTGCCTTAAATTGCTAAACCACAAATACCCGTCAAAGATTTTCCAGCCGCAGTCAATCGTTTAAAAACCGCAGTCACTGCTAAAACAACATATAAAAGCCAACACTCATGTACACTTACAAGTATCTAACCACAATTACGCCGTTACTTTAGAACGCAATATGCTGTGCCGACTGCCCTTTGCTACTGCGGAATGTCAGTATGGTGTGGTCCATTTAAAGATCACATTTGATACCTTCAAAATTGGAATCTGTCATTTATGTTCGCTTGTTTTATGTATCAACGTGTTTGGTATGGCAATGCGTTGTATAAATTAGAATCATACCTTTGTATGTATATAAAGTTATGTGTTGTTATTGTTTGTATGACACTGATATGACTTTACATTCTTGTTCAGCATTGACAATCTCCCAATTGGATTTTAGGATGCCTTTTGCATGCTTTATATGCATATGTGTGCATATATGTATATGCGGTAACTTTCATCAAAAGAGTCACAACTCAAGAATGTTAAATTTTGAGCAAATTATTAATTAAATTTGCAACTTGTTTAAAAAATTTTTTCTTTAGCCAGGACTTACCTAATAATTTTTAATAAATAATTTTACCACAAGCTTTTTTGAGTTTTCTCGAAAATCTGATAAACAAAATGAACAGAAATACTTTTAAAGATTTTTTTAACATTTTTTAATTTTTTCTCAATGATTGTTTTAAAATTGTAATTTTTTTTGTCAACAGCCCTAGCTTCGGTTTAATTAAATATTTTAAAAATTTTTTGTTTTATTCTCACACTTCAATTTTCAACCTGGTTGTTTAAAATAACGTTTTTTATCACAAATTTAAAAGCAAGAATAATTTTTCTCTTAAACTTTTTTACGAAAATTTCTTTGTATTTAATTTCTATTTAATAATGTAGTTTTTCTTATTTATGTCTAAAGATTTCTAACAGAAATGCCACAGGACGATAACTATTGTGATTTGGCCTCAGAAAGGCGCCGGTCTTATCATTTCAAGATATGTTGGTACCAAAAAATGCTTAATTTTACAAGTAGAAGATTCTCTTTATTACAGTTTTCGAAAAAAATTAATATTTTATTAACATCTAGAAACATTTTTCTCCTCAAGATGTTGTAAAGCGTTTGCTTTAAATAATGGATATGTTTTAGACAACAGTAGAAGCTTCTTGGATAAAAATTTATCGGTTGAGCGAAGTTACGCTTAAAACCTTCGTTGTTTGAATTTTTAAGCATGCGTTCTGAAACAAGTTTGAAATTTTTTTAAATTCCTTATTTAATTTTCTATAGACATAGGAGTAACCAAAATTATCAAAAAACGCCATGCAAAAAAATATCTAAAATCCAAATAATAAGTATTCAGTAAATTTAAGAAAAATGTAAATAAATTTGATTTGAAATATGAAACAGACATATTATATATTTAAGGAAAACAAATTCTTTGTCACCCTTTTAAATACAATTTTTCGAGTTGTGCCCTATTGGAAGACAGCTTGCTAAAGGCTTCGTTTACCAAAAAAATTACGTTTACAAGCTAAAGAGGTCACCGAAGAGTGTATCTATACTTTGTGTATGAAATTTTATTGCGAAGTTCGGCGCGAAAATATTTCATTTGATAACATTTAGGAATGCGTGTGTTATTTCAAAAGAATTTGATTGGAATCTTATTATATTTTATCCTTTTATTGAAGTCTGTTTTTGATTTTCACGAGCGAAATTTTTTATTGTTAAGGGTGAGCATTCTGAAAATCCATACAGCGTTGCAATTACTAATAAGCTGTACAATTGCACAAGAAATAAAAAAGTTCAGCTTCCCTGGTGTCTTTTTTTCTTCCCCTTTAGACCTCATCAATAAGCTGTCACCAAACTCTTTGACACGCTTTCACGAACACTATTCTCACATTCACCCAAACATTCGAGCAGAACTTTCCTTTAGTTCTTTCTTCATATAAATTATGTGGTAATGAAAATCTATTATAAGAAATTTTCCTAATTTTATTGGTTGCTTTCCAATATTGTGAAATAGCGGAAATAACCCACTAGTACCAACACGAAATTTCGTACAACAACAACAAGTAATGCTATTACTTTTTATTTCATTCAATTAAAATTTTAATGGAAAATGTCACATGAACTGAATGTCATAGCTGAAGATAAAAAGGTAAAAGTTACTCATACGCCATGTGTTTGTCGCACCTTGACACGTTTCGTCATAAAGCCATTAGAAAATTATTATGAATCTATTTAAAGGCAATCAATTTATTACGGTTTTTTAGTTGTATATATGTAAGTATATGGATATACACAAATAAATAAATAAAATGACAAATGAATGAAGGAATAAATAAATACAAAAATAAATAAATAAATCAGTAAATAATTAATTAAATAAATAAATACATAAATAAATAGATAAATATTCTACTAGTTCCAACACATAATCTGGTTGTGGCTTTTAATTCTAGTTTATAATTTTTTACTTTTTTTTGGTTCAATTTGCTCCAAAAAAATTGTTTTCAACTCAAAGCTTTAATTTTGCGCTTTAGTATATATTCAATAGTTTTTCGTGCCTTAGTTTTTCTCTTTGTTGTTTATAAAATCATATTTCTATACAACTCTATGTAGCCCCATTTTGTCATTCCACAAAGCTATTAGGAACACCTAAGCAGAAAGTAAAATCTGAACACATTCTACAATATTTTATACCATTGTTCTGTACACATAGTATAATAAAAGTATGTTTCAATATTGTATACGGGTATACCAATTTCTACTCATATTTACATGTAAGTAAATATCATAATAAAATTTTATACTTTAATAGTTCCATAGAAGCATTGGCGGCGCGTGCCATTTTATTAGCTCGCTGTAAAAATGACGGTAAATGTGGGGGAATACACCTTAGTATAACAATTGGATTGAAAAAGGTGACTTTAATGTGGATTATATGTACGTACATGTAAATACGACAGTTGTTATATTTGGTTTATTTTATTTTATTACTATTAGTGCTTTGAGATGAGTGTACTGAGGTTTAATAGTTTTCTGCTGGAAAAAAATTGTAATGTGATTTTTGCACAGATTTTTTACCTTTTATTTATATTTAGTTGTAATATAAAAAAATATACGGCAAATATTTTTTACGCGTATCAGTCTTCTGCGCGATTGTACGACAAATCCAAGACCATCGTTCAATATAGGAAGTGGTGTCCGATAGGAGGTAATAAAATCTCTAAACATCTCGAACCTTATATGAATATGGTATACCTTTGGAAGTAATGTCATCTATGCTGAGTAGAGAGCATTCATAATTTCGTAGGCTAAGATTGAATTTCACTTTAAGGTTGAAATTTTGTTGCAGAAATTAATTTCATTATAAATGGTCTTTCTTTAAGGAATAATATAGAAATACTAATGGGCAACAAGTGATCCTGTTTCCTAACCATACACACTTAAGTTTCTCATCTGCGCTGAAACATAAATACGCACATGACACATGAACATAATAAAATCATACATATAAATAATTATGTGCTTTTCTATGTTTTTATGATGAATAAAATAAAATTTTAGGAGATTTAACGAAGCTGTGATTCATGGAAATATCGCGCAAGTCGAATGGATATAAAATTTGCTGTCATCAAAACAAAAATAGACAAAAGTAATGATTCCTACGTTGGTCATTGCGTATGAGTTACTTTAATAGTCTTACGTAAATTATGAAAAAAAACTATCTACAACATACAAATATCCACATATAAATAAGTACTATTTCCTCGTCACCTATTAACAATGTAAAAGTCATTATAAAAAGAAATATATACCACCAAATACGACTTCTTAAGTTCGCCCATAAGCCAAGTGACCATGAAAATGTGGTTAACGACCGAGCGCGTGCAAGTAATATAAATCTTTGATATAGACTAGGCCGCACAAAAAGTATGTAAAACACGAGTTAATTAATGCGCTAAAATATACCTAGTTAGAATATGACGGCATGTGGTAAGCATTTAAATGCTGCAGAAGTTTGTGGAAAAAAAATTGGGTTTTATTAAAAGTTTGTTCTGTTAAAGTACTCGTACATGGCAAGTTTCTGGCAATTAAAGGGCGCTAATTACCCATTAAAATACAGCTAGGAAATTTAAATACGTATTTATGTACACATTTTCGTCAATGGGTTAAAAAAAATCCTTTGCCTAACACATTTGCATTTGAATTAATTATCTCAATAGAAAAAACTTCGTTTGAGCTCTTTTAGCTGTTGATTATTTAAAAAAAAAAACACTTAGTAAAATCAAAATCAAATTTTCCTTAAACATTTTGAACACACTTAACTTAGTTTGACTTGTTGCTTTTGGAGTTAACGAGTTTGGCACGTTCTTCCATACTCTTCTTTAGATATCCCTCAGCGCTAACTACTTTTAAATACTTTGAAATTTACGTGAAAAGTGACTTGCATATTAATGTTGGCGTTGATGGTGTAGCGATATTGCAGTTTATAAGTGATTAGCTCTTTTCTCTTTTGCCAGCTTATTTGTAGTAGCAACACGATATGGATTTAAGGTTAAATCTATATTGCAACAACCTGTTGCAAACGAATTTCATGTTCTAATCATATTAATTTTTTTCTCTTACTTTGAGAGAATTTTTCATTACAGCAAATTTTCTTTGACATGAGTTTTCTATTACGGGTTATCATAATAATTTTTTTTCATCTTAATGTTATGCCCAATAATGAATAAAACGAGGAAATTTGGCATATTTTCCGTTGAAAAAAAGTTTCGAATTCACCTTTTTGGAGTTATCTTCTTAATACTAAGTAAAAAAAGTGTTCACTTAGACCAAAAAAATTTGCCAATGGCTGATATTCCATCCTCTCTTTTCTTTCTTATGCATAAAATTACTCAGTTCCTATGAAAATTATTAACTTAAAAAAATATTAAGAATATTAATAAAATAATGAAAATTTTTCTGAAATTGATTTCTTAAAGTTCATAAAAAAGGAATATTAAAAACTAGCTCCGATATATCAATGTCTGTCTTTAATAAAATATTTGTTTGATATTTTACGACGCCTCGAAAAACCTCATCTGTGAAGTAATTTTACCTTACTACTTCTAAAGGACCACACCATATCTAAGCGCTTGATGTTATATCGCGGTATGTTCTATGTTACTTTTGTGTGGTGTGCATATAACGAAAACTATTGGATAGCATACATCAGCGCACTGCGCCCTATATAATGTTCTCTCCTTATATAAGGGACCGCTAAGCTCGAAAGAGGACTCAGCTGGAAGACAACATATAAATATCCGCTGTATGACTAGCGGTGTATGCTCTGCTGAAATAACACAAGGTACTGCAGTAATTTCAAGGGAAAAGTATTCAATGCAGGAATATCATCCCAACTATATATCCCAACTAATGGTTAGGCGACTGAACTGGAATAGAAAATACTAAAAACGCTAAATATTTTGTTCAACAAATTTAATGATTGAGCTCATAAAGTGAATTGAAATGGTTTAACAGCTAGTAAGATCATGTGCAAAGGAAAATTCCATCTAATAATAGACCATAACGTACGAAAAAAGTATAGCAACAGGCTTGGAAGAGAGGCATCTTCCGAGTCTTTTCTACATGGTTTTATCAAACTTTGTATACTCAGTGTAGGAAATTTTTTTATCTCACATAATTATATTTTGTTAACTTTAATCAAATTTAATTTTTTTATTTTACTTTAATTTATTTTATTTTATTTTTATTTATATTGTATATTTTTATTTTAGGGTATTATATTTTATTTTAAGCGATTTAATTTAGTTTATTTTAGTTTACTTTATTTTAGTTTTTTTAATTTTTTTCAAATTTAATATTTTTGTATTCTGATTTATTGGTTTTTATTTGTTTCCTTTATTTATCTTTTATTATTTTTTAATTTTTCTTTTTA
Source organism: Ceratitis rosa (assembly GCA_037013455.1). NCBI lineage: Eukaryota > Metazoa > Arthropoda > Insecta > Diptera > Tephritidae > Ceratitis > Ceratitis rosa. Next base: position 21,223,261 of record JAWMAG010000008.1, on the reverse strand, counting down.
TTTTTATTATTATTTTATTTTACTTCATCTTGTTCAACGTTTTCATTATATTTTATTGCATCTTTTAATTTTTCTTAATATTTTTATTTTATTTTATATGATATTTTTTCTACTACTTTTGGTTTTCTTTTTATTTTCTGCATTCAATTCGAATACATATCCCATTTTAAAAGCTCAAACGCGCATAGATATAACATTGCTTTAATTTTCGTAAAAATTATATACAAACATATATTCAAAATATATAAATAAATATTTAACATTAACAACATGTGGTAAAACACCATTGAATTTCACTTAGCGTTGAAAATATGTCAAATATGACTATTAAATTCCAGCGCTCAATCAGGGATGACAGCAAGACCGTGTGACTGTCTGCTATGATTGTTTATTGATTCTTTGAAAATTTGTCAACCGCAATTTGATTGATCCCACATCGTCTAAGTACAAAGCTATTGACTGCACAGTGGACGGAATGAAAAAGTGATTTGTTATTGAGTGGATTTGAAGAACAAAATAGGATTATGAATTGAGTTCGTGTGAAACGAAATGAAATCTATAGAGAAGGATGAAACTTATACGCGAATACGTAATGGGATTAAAAAGCGATAGTGAAAAAAATGTATAAATAATGGCAATGAAAATATTGACAGCCTTCTGAACTGCTTCTATGTTGTGAATATGTCTTAAATATGCTGCTCATAAATCTTGCGAAATTTTTTCCGCTATTTACTTCATCAGCACATTAATATTGCAATCACTTCCACTGATTTTCATATCAATCTTCTACAAAATTTATTGATTTTTTTATAAATAATGTCTGCCAATGTGTTGGAAAAGAAATATGCTTAAATAAATGTACATTAAACACACATATACAAACCCATAGTTAAACGAAATGTAGGTATAATCGAAAAATTTATGTAAGCCTTCTTGGCTTTTAAATAAATTTTGCTGTGCCTAATAGGGCGTGATTGCAGCTTCTTAGACTTCACATTAGCAAACTTTTTACATAATTATTATGCTTTCGTCTGTATGTGCTAATTATTAATGAGCTTCATGATATTTCTTGTTCGCTGGATTTATGAGGTGCTAATATACATATATATTTATTAATATTAGACTGGAAACTGGCACGAGCTGATACTGTGAGACAAATTGGTGAGAATATAATTTATTACAATTTAACCGAACAAATGCAGAACTTATCCGAAAATATTATTTGTTAACGGAGAATTTTAAAAGTTATGAAAATATCAAATTAATTACAGAAGTTATAATTTCTTTTTTATAACAAAAACTAAGATACTATTTCAAAGAAAATTTTCTCAAACAAAATTTTAATTTCATGTTTATGACTGTGACCTATTGTATTTCAAAATTTAAATAATAATAAACCAAACTGAATAAGCTCATGGAAGTTGACTGTAGGTAGTATTCTTCAGCATTGCTATATAATTCGGGCGAGTTTCTCCTCCAATTTGTGCTATCCATCTAGTTCTTTTTCCAAGAAAAGCAGGGACCTCCTCTTCTTCTAAGTTGTCTTTGACGATTTTCGTGAGGTGAGGTTTTTCCTAATCAATGGGTAACACAATTAGAAATTTGTTTCTTTTATAATTTTAAATGTTGATTTTTGTCACCCATAACTGTTACAAGGGTAACATGTATTCATAACCACTGGCTACTGTGGTCGAAATCTAATTAAAAAATTAGGTGAAATTTTCTTTTATAGTTTTTCCCATAAATTCAGCATTAAAACACAGTTTCACAAGCCACTGTGATTTATTTTCTGATTTTTAGTATTTTTTAAATTTATTCAGAAACGATTAAGAATCAAGATTTGAAGCTGCCAGCTACGAATACCTAAATACTTTGAAATAATAGTCTGGAAAACAATAAATAAATAAATCTTTAATACTTTTGCCTATTTATTGATTCGGTATGCCACCCAGGTCGATCAAAAGAAGTTCCACACTTGGAATTACTTTGCTTCTATTTTTTCTTTATTTCTTAATTTCTTAATTTCTTTCTTAAGTTCACGGTAATATTTCTCTTGGTTTTTATTTTATTTTCGCACCATGCGGCGCTTTACACATATCCACAAATGTTCCACATTCTTCATATTAAAAATTTTCTTTAAAGTTTATTTCAATTGCCCACACTCATACGCTGCTGCTACGAAATTGGCGACATGTGTATGTTGGCTATATTTTTATTTTGCGTGTTGAGACAAAAGGCAATATAAAAACAAACCAAAAAAGAAGAAAAAAATGTGAAAATTGATTTCAATAACACATGAGCACGCATTTGGACACTTAGTCAAAACAACTTCTGGACATACACATGCTGACGAAAAGTACATAAAAGATAAATAAATATTTGAGACATGTATGTACGAGTAAATATGTCTAAACAGCTGATGGTCTTTTTTTAATAACTTAATAAACATTTATCTCTCATTCGGCTAGTCTGTGGAAGTTTTTAAAAGTTGCTATTCTCTTGTTCGTGTGTATTGTGTGTATATCTTAAATTAATTATCACATATTTTGGAAATTTACTATTTGTGCCACTATAAGTTTCGGTGTTGCATGTGCCTTAAGTGATGTGTTGGAAAAATTCTGTTTGGTATGGGAAATATATATTTACCTACTTTTTTTGGATTTAATTTTCTTAAGAAAGTGCATTAAGGCGTAAACACGCCGATAATTGTTTTGTTAATTTATTGCAAGGGCGTGGTATATCATAATTGATTGTCTTTTTGGTTGTATGTGGCAGAAATGTGCAATGCACTGCTGTGAGTGTTGGAAATTTATGACATTTTTTCAAGGTCACTTTTTAGATATTTCTCTACAAATGTTCTTTCAATGGTTGGAAAATAATAAAATTAAATTTAAAATTAAATAAAAAAATTATTGATTAATATTTAAATAATAAATAAAATATATAATATATATGCTTACTTTTTTATTTTTACTGTTATTATTATTATTATTATTGTTGTTTAAATTTTATTCAAATTTCTTTAATTTTGAATATTTTTCTTTAATTTATAATATGTCCACTCAAATAATTTCAACACTCCAAAGTAGGGCCAAGTTGTTAAGTGAAATGAAAGTAAAAAAGGGAATGCAAATTTATATTTGACACGCACGACTTTGAGCCTAAAATAGATCTATATGCATATTTGTGCCTTGCATGCGTGACATTGACCATTGGCTAATCCATTTATAAGGATTTTTAATAACTGAAGGCAACATGAAACTAAATATATGTGTAAAACTACCCAAGTCTGGCAGGGTTATATATATTTTATTGTTTTTTTTTACGCAAGTTTTTGTTTTGCCATGATTTTAATCTCACGCGAAGTGTTTTTCTAACCTCCAGCCATATTAAATGCGATACATTTGCCGCTGGAGCTCAATGATAGGCCTATATGCGATAAATCTTCTTATAAATATACCATTTTTACCTAAAGCAAAAGATTGCTGCTTAAAGCATATCAAAGCGGCGGCAGGAAATGATTTGGCAGCTTTAGATAGAACTAGAGGAAGATAAGCGAAAGAGTCTGGTAGTGAACGAGAAGAAGCAGAAATATCTGATTTTATCAAGCATACAATCAGTGCGATTTTGTTAATCTATGAATCGGCTCAACATCATCAAAATCCTACACAGCATCACTCTACAAACAAAATCCAACCTCTCATCACTTGTGTTCTGCTGTGTGACCATGTAACCATGAACAATGTTGACATTAGAAGAGTCGTCTCTAGAGCATAGGTTAGATTAGGCTGTGGTGGTTACCTATCTATCTTATCGGATTCGCTTAGGCCTGATTAAGATACATTGTGATGCCGCAAAAACTTGACTTGACTTAACAAACAATAGTTTTTGTGGAAGATTTATGGTCCTTTGCACATTGACAATGTCCAGTAATGCTGACGAAAGAAAAATGAGTGGCGAATAAAAGAGAGAGCGGCAACGTTGGCTAGGTCATTTTGTCCGAGTAGTTGATAACACTACAGCTCCGAAGCAGAAGACATCCAGGCCTTCGAGAATAAATAAATATAAGAATTGGTATTTTCAATTGGCATCAGGAAAGAGAAGAAACGAATGGTGTGCTATTGTTGAGTCATCTATAATCACATAAGCGATGCCCACGTCAATGTAGAAGAAGCAATAAATTAGTATATTATGAAACATTTATGTAAATAATTTCCACACTTTTTTGCTTACTACCCCTACTACGACCGATAGATATCAATAGATAGGCGATTATATACCTATTTATGCACATTTTTATATTTTGAAGATTATCTCAAGCTAATCGTGTTTCTATACACGTGTCGAACTATCTGCGAATTTTATTTATTTGCCACAATTGTCGATAATTTATTTATATTTTCATTAAATATACATAATTACACTGGTCTACTTGTACCAGAAAAATATAAAGAACAAAAACATCGTGATGAATTTTCTCTAAGCTCGGAGGCTGAATAAAATAAGAATAAAAGTTTTAATAATAAGATAAAACTAAATTTATTATTTTTTTATTTTTAATTTTTTTTTCAAAATTAAACATTAATGTGATATAAGTAAAATATTTATTTGTTGCTTATAATTTTTTTATAAGTTATTTTATTTATCATAATTAAGGAATTTTTAAAAATAATTTAATAAATTTCTGCTTATATCAACAACATTAACAAGTTTGTTATAATATTTTTGTTTTTAGTAAAAAACAATATGTTTAATAAATATTTCTATACAATCAATATTTTTTTGGGCTACAAAACTGTAAGTTCCGGAACACATAAGCATTGAGGAGTTCACACCAATGAACAGTGTATTTATATCAATATTATATATATTATTATGTATCGGATAGTTTTTGCAGAGTCATAAAACGTAATACCTACATGTGTAAGACTAGTTAACTCAAATCGAGATAAGCTACAAAGCATTCTGCTTAACAACAGTAATCGTAACAATATTGACAATTGCAACAAAAAAAAAAAATACACAAATAAAAAACAAAACAAAAAACAAAATAAAATAATAGAAATAAAAAAAACTATTGCGAAATTTTTATTTATAACAGTAATATAGAGTGTTTGCATTAAATATTTCTCACCGGAATCGGAATTAAAAATATGACTGAAAGCAAATTCAAAAGAATTGAGCGAAAATTTATTTTATAAATAAGTTAAAATAAAATAAGTTTGCAGAAAAGTAACATAACAACAACGTTTGAGTGTTAAATTCATAGAAAATTAGATTAATTAAACTTTAAGTTTTTGTTGATTAGTTTATTAAGCAAACTAAATACAATTTGAAAAAAATGAAGGAATTAATATGATGAAAAATAAAAATGCATTTAAAATAATTTTATTTATTAAATCCCTTGTGATCACTTTTTGACACATATTGGACGGTATCTCAGCCATAACTTGACCAATGCTCAAAAGTTAAAGGTTTATCAGCTAAAAAAACTTCTCTTTCGCGTAGCTTTACAAAAAAAGTTCAACAATGTTAAATCGCACGAGCATAGTGGCCAATTGACACCGGCAAGTCGAGAGATTACAGGGCTCTCCCAATGAAGTCATATTGGCTCGCTTTTTTAAATTTATTTATTTATTTATTTACCTGGGGTTATCTATATAAAATGAATATACTCTTTATTCTAAGTGCTTAAGAATAAAACTTAATTCTAATCCAACGCTCACTGATATTAATCATTAAAATTGAGAAAATTGTCTATTCAGCTGATCAAAGTGCAGCCCATTCAGCTACCGTCAAATAGTAGAGAAAAACATCATTTCCGGTATGCAGTGACGATGACCTAAATTTTGTTTGTTTCTATTTATGCATCAATACGTTGTTGAGAATGGTGAATGATAATAACAGTTATTAACATGTTTAGACTGCTCGTTTACATACCTCTTGTAGATTTTTATGTACACAAAAAAAAGTCACAATTCTCTTAGGAGATTTTACCAATTGCTTTAGAGCTGTATAATAACTGCATACCTGAGCGGTTATGTGGTGCGTGTTCAGCTAAAAATAAAGTCTGAAATATAATATTATTTTTAAAAATAAAATTCAAAGTGTGCTAAATGAAGCCGACAGAGATAAAAACTATTTCAGAACGCCAATCTATATTATAGAAGAATAAAAAAGCCCCACTCTTGGTGACTGTCTGAAAATAATTTATCAGTTTAAGACTAAACCTTTAAGTAAGAGTCGGCGGCGGGGGTGTATTTTCACGAAACTCTCCCAAGAGATTCTTTTTCAGATTACTAGACCATTACAAAGTATTTCAAGCGAAGATACTTGTGAACAAAGAGACAGAAAAGCAAACCAGGATATCTCTATTATCAGTGAAAACAGGGCAGCAGTAGAAGCACTGGGTTCTCTCACGTTTAACGCCATAAATGTGTTGGACTGTCATCGTTATTTACAGAGGATGGTTGAACGGGAAATACTATCGCTCGCATGGATCCCAGGTTTTAGGAAAAATGATGAAAGCTGTAAGGCGCAAGCAGATTCTTTTCTATAAAAAAAAACGCATTGGTACGACAACTAATAAAGTTTCGGAGGAACGTTTAATTTATGTTGGAATGGTTTATATTTCCTACATAGGGTCCACTCAAATAAAAAAAAAAATTATAATTTAAAATTTATTTCCTACAATTATGTATGTTGGTCTGGCTAATGTTTTTATTCTCATTTGAATTAAACTGTGACCTTGTGGAAAATTGAAATGCCCAATAGTAGCTGTTTACTGCGTGGAAAATATGTGTTTACACACATACAACAAGTAATTTCGCAGAAAACATTAATGCTAAGTAACCAATTAATGGCGACTCCAAATTAAGTTAAAATGGCTGCTCCTTTAATGTAAAATAAATTTATAACACGCAATAAAGAAATTGGTAAGCAGTTGGCATTCAAAAATAATCATAAAATAATATTTATGCTATTCCATATACGTATATAAATTCGCTTGCACATGTAAATTGAATGGCTAATCCAATTGAAGAATGCTTCAGTTAGTATTCATTCAACAAATGTTTGTTTTTTATTACAACGCAGAAGAAAAAATAAAAGTCATAATTTAATAAAAACGTATTCCACTGATATTAGTGGTGTTAATCATACATATTTATATTGGATGAGTGCATAAGTTCGTGCCCGATTTCAAGTGCAAACTAAAATTGAAATTTTTTGAAGAAAGCGCTTTTATTAATCAATTATGTATTCGCCATCATGTTCGGCAATCCACTCCCAACGTTCAACCAATTTACGGATGCCTGATTCATAGAAATCGCGCGGTTTCTCGTTGAAAAAGATGTCAAGGTGGTTTTTGACGTCTTCCACATTTTTAAATTTTTTTCCATTCAAATTGTTCTGCAGCGATCGAAACAAATGATAATCAGAAGGTGCAATGTCGGGTGAATATGGGGGATGCGGCATGATTTCCCAATTCATCTCCTTCAGTTTGGCCAGGGTCGGTTTTGCAACATGTGGCCTGGCGTTGTCATGATGGAAAAGAACTCCTTTGCGATTGGCCAAAATCGGACGTTTTTCATCAATTGCTTTCTTCAATTCGACCAATTGCTGACAATACTTGTTGGCAGTGATCGTTTCTCCAGCTGGCAAGAGCTCAAAATAGATCACGCCTCGGATATCCCACCAAATGCACAGCAGTACCTTCATCTGATGCAATCCACCTTTCGACATCGGTTCCGCCCCTTCGTGTGCCTGTTTCCATGTTCTTTTGCGTTGAACATTGTTGTACAGGACCCATTTTTCATCACCAGTCACGAGCCGATCCAAAAAAGGTTCGTTTTTGATCCGTCGAAGCAAAGAAATTGCTGTTGACATACGGTCCACTTTTTTCTTTTCACTCAACTGATGTGGCACCCATGTATCGAGCTTCAAAGTGTACCCAACCTTTTTTAAACGACGAAACGCAGTTGATTTGTTGACGTTCAATTCACTGGCAACCTCTTCCGTCGAAATACGTGAGTTATTCGCAACTAAAGTCCTTAGAACATCGTCATCAAGCTCAGAAGGCCGTCCACTGCGAGGTTGATCTTCGAGGTTAAAATCTCCAGAACGAAATTTCGCGAACCATTTCTTTACTGTGCGGAGTGCTGGAGCACGGTCCAAATAAACTTCGCGAATATCTTTAGTTGCAGCGCCCACTGTTTTTCCTTTGCGGAATTCGTATAACATAATATGACGCATATGATCTTTTTCGTTGTTCATCTTCCATACGTCTTTTCACTAAGCAACTCAAATCAAAATGAAGTTATTTTATGCTTGATTTACAGTTCGGACTGTCACCTTTCCAACGATATATAATATGTATATATTTATTTCACGAGCGCCACTCTCAAACGATTCGTACGGCATCCAGCGGAATCGGGCACGAACTTATGCACTCATCCAATATATATCAATTACATTTACATACATGAATTATATTTATCAATACTACGTTACAAATATTTCGATTATAATCTGAGAGATTGTTTTTGCTTCCATAGCGAAAAAATATATAAATGTACTATACCATATATGATAGGAAATAGAATAATTGTTATAATAAAAATACATATGTAATTCACCACAATTAACTAGTGTAATATCGCGTGCAATAACTAACAATCCAGATTACAAGAATATAAAATATAACCAGTTTTGCTGTTACATCCTATTTCCTTTTATTTATTTTTTTCTAGCATTAATTGCATTTTTAGCTTATCACAACCGTGATACATAAGAACATTTTAGTCATCATATTTCATGTAGTCAAAATAAAAAACACGCTCCTCGCTCCAAAATTTTATCAGCTCACACTGTGGCGTTTATTATTGTGTTGTCCTACTTAGCGTATTTCTTTTTCAAGCTTTTTAGACAGGTGCGGAATTATTAATTATTTTGTCATTTTACGTTTTATTTTCATATTTACTTTGCTAATATCACAAGTTTCCGACGCCATATAAAATATATATTTATATTCATACGAGAGATGCTATGGAAGTTTTACTTTTCGTATGCACAAAATTATAATTTGTATGGAGAGTGAAAAAAGCAAAGTACGGCTTCTTGTTGAAATTAGTTCAGTAATTGAGCCACAAAATTATTTATAAAACTTTATAACTATTGAGTAACCCTCTTATTGTTATATAAATATAAAATAATTTTAAACGTAATTACTTGTCTATAATTTATCGGCCATAATTTGATGAACCATATTGTTGTTGTTTTTCCTTCATGAAGGTGTGACAAGACATGGTGGTAATTAAATTCATTTAATTAAAAATTTAGAGTATAAATATTTGCTAAATTTTTTCAAATCGTAATGTCTATTTTGGAGTAGAGAAAATGTCATAGTTGATATATATATAAAGAAGTCTAAATAGAAATCTTATTGCATATCAAAAAATAATGGCATATTGAAGGAGGGCGAAATTTTATCCGTTTTCTCCCATTTTTTGTAATTAATTTAATTTAGTTTTATTCATCTTTATATTATTATTTTTAAACTAATTTAATTTTATTTATTTCGCTTGTAATATAAATTTCCTTTTATTTTGTTTTCTTTTAATTGATGTATTATTCAATTTTATATAATTTTGTTTGAGCTTATATTATATTAGAATATTTTTTTATTTTATTTTTCCATTTTAATTTTTTTTTTAATTTTATTTCGTTTTATATTATTTTATTTTACTTTATATTATTTTATTTAATTTATATCATTTTATTTTAATTTATGCTATTTTATTTTTTTTATTTTATTTTATTTTATTTTATTTTATCTTATTTTATTTTAATATATTATTAATTATTTTAATTTTATGTTACTGTAATTTTTTTATTTAATTTAATTTAATTTAGCTTGTTTTAATTTGATTTAGTTTAATATAATTTAATTTATATTTATTTTGTTTTATTTTATTTCATTTTATTTTATTTTATTTTATTTTATTTTATTTTATTTTATTTTATTTTATTTTAATTTATTTTATTTTATTTTATTTTATTTTATTTTATTTTATTTTATTTTATTTTATTTTATTTTATTTTATTTTATTTTATTTTATTTTATTTTATTTTATTTTATTTTATTTTATTTTATTTTATTTTATTTTATTTTATTTTATTTTATCTTATTTTATTTTATTTTATTTTATTTTATTTTATTTTATTTTATTTTATTTTATTTTAATTTATTTTATTTTATTTTATTTTATTTTATTTTATTTTATTTTATTTTATTTTATTTTATTTTATTTTATTTTATTTTATTTTATTTTATTTTATTTTATTTTATTTTATTTTATTTTATTTTATTTTATTTTATTTTATTTTATTTTATTTTATTTTATTTTATTTTATTTTATCTTATTTTATTTTATTTTTTTTATGTTATTTTATTTTATTTTAGTTTATTTTATTTTATTTTAGTTTATTGTATTTTATTTTATTTTATTTCAATTTATTGTATTTTGCTTAATTTCATTTTATTTTATTTTATTTTATTTGATTTTATTTTATTTTAATTTACTTTATTTTTTTATTTTATTTTATTTTATTTTACTTTATTTTTTATTTTTTTTTTACTTTATTTTGTTTTATTTTATTTTATTTTTTTTGTTTTATTTTATTTTACTTTATTTTTTTATTTTATTTTATTTATTTTATTTTATTTTATGTTATTTGATTTTATTTCATTTTTTTCATTTATTTTTAATTAATTTATTTTAGTTGTTTACCTACTTTTCTCCATTTGTCATAATTGTATTTTAATAAATATTTATTATATTGTTTTATTTTGCTACTTTCTATTTATATTTTCATGCCAATTAGTGTAAAATTTTCCATTATTTTTAAATTATTTTCTAGAGCATACCACTTAAATATAAAAATGAAATTTCTATTTATTCGTAATTTGGTAAAAAATCATGGAAGTAGCCTAAAATCCATAGAAGAACCCTTAATTTTTATTCACACACTTTCGTATATAAAAAATAAGTAGTTCATGTATATAAATATATATTTTTTCCCATTGTCCCATTGAGAGAACTTTTCGAAGAAAAAAGTCAACTATTACTAAAGGAACATCCGAACATCCAGCAAAACTTAAGAGGTTTTCATAGTAACAGGGTGCGCGTGCTACAGCTTAAATACATACATATAATACCAAAAATTCGAATTAGTAATGGTATATGTAAGGCATGTAGGAGTACAATAAAAATTTGTATCAATCAGTGATCAGTCAGCAGTGGTACTATTTTTGACAATTCTTATGTACACCTCAGTTAATAAAATGTTCAGTGAATAAATGTTTGCTCTTTTTATGACAAAATGTCTAGCTATGTTGTCCGAAATAACATTTTTTATTTTTCTTTATATATTGTTCGTATGCTTAATAAGTTGTTCCTGCTTGTTTACGAAAATCCCACAGGACACCTGTAAGCACATGTTTGACGCGTATTTTTGTCAAAAATAAGTTAAACAGGTTTGTATTTCTACGCACTGTGACAGTTTCGTATGCTCGCATGCTTGTTTGTGTTTACATATATGTATATGTGGCATATTTACTTTTCTGCTTAGTGTTGACTTTCTGCTACACCAGGGCGTATGAGTAATGAAAATGTTTTAAATATTACACTTAAGCACGACATTGACATCATCATTGTTGACTGTAAGAAAGGATTTAAATGAAATTAGTTTACAAAAAAGTTACCTAAAGTAAAGAGAGGAAATATTATAAAAAGTCATATTTGATGGAAAAGTATTAAAGCTCAGTTCTAAAGTGAACACTGTCTACTTGCCAACAGAAGCAACTTTATTTAAAAATTTTTCTTCCCGAATCTCGCCATAAACATTAATTCAAAAATATAATATACTGCTAAATTGTTAATAAAAGCTTGCGCCATTTCAAAGAAGTGTGAATTAGCTAAACCGCTTTAGCTGCCATGAAATATATTACTTTAATTAGCAGCAAATTACTTGGTGATTGCGGAGTCAATACACATACGTATACCTGTATACCATATAGTGTGGGGGGTTGAGTGAGAAAACAATATTTGGTATATATAATATATGTAAATTCACATAGTTCATTGGTCGCAAATTGAAAGTGTATACAAAAGCTTTCTGCTAAATATACGGACAATCGGTGTATATATAAGGTTAAAGAGAATATAAACAAATGCACATAACTAATATATGAGGATTTGAATGCTAAGTTGTTTACAAATAAAATTATTATTTTTTTTCGTAAAAACTAATAACAACATTGGGAGCATCGATTGTGTGAGTGAGTTGAGATTTTAAGAGTTTTAAGCAAGAAATAAAAATATATTTACAAAGTTTTGTGGACGTTACGAATTGCATAAATTACATTTAATTTTTCTTGACTGATAAGTCAAGATTGATAAGTGACCTTCAAACAAATATTTCACTTGTAAGCGATTTTAGTTATGAAATTCAAACTTTCACAGCCAAAAACAAAGCAATAAATAATATTTCAATCAAAATTATGTCAGGATTATACATACATATTACTCTACACTCTATTTATCACTTATCATCAAATAGCAAAGCATTTTTCGTTAATGATTGATGTTTCCTTCTTTAATTTTTTTGGATTAAATTCTTTTTTTTTAATTTTTGTTTTATTTTTTGTTTATTTTTTGTTTATTTTTTGTTTTTTTTTTGGTTTTTTTTATATTATTTTTATTTTTAATTTATTTTTAGGTAACTCCTGAGAACTTCTTTATTAGTTAACCGCTCAGAAAGCCTGCTCGTAAATACACTTTATACTATAGGGTTATACGTTTTGTGGTTTCAAAAGTGCCATACTTTATTTTGACATCTGTAAAACTTAACTGTCAAATAAAGCATGCTTTGCTTCAGTTAAAAGTCAGGCAAGTAAGCAAATGGACCGCTTAACGTGCAAAAGAGAATAATTTAGTGCACATAAACGTTTAGCTAAAATTTTAAAGAAATTTGAAGAAACTGAATTGGGTACAAATATTTTAAGGCCTGTGCATTATCGGTTTGCTTGTTTCAATCCAAATTGCGGTACTGAGAATGACAATTTTTCTTTGCGCCAAGGTTTAAACTTTATAATAAAAAAGGAATTTCATTTAAAAATTAAAAACAAAGCATTTTTTACGTTTATTTACGAAACCGCATAATTATATTATGCGAGAGAATGTGTATATTTACAGGCATTCCTTGTTCTCAAATATGTCTATACATTTGTAAACACTTACAACTTCTTACTCACTCCCCTTGCAATATTTGATTTTAATTTTAAAATCTTTGTTGACGGAAATTATTTGCATATGTACGAATTCCACACATTGAATTTTTTTGTATTCAGTGTACATAGGTACACTCAACAATATATAATATATACATACATATGTAGGTATGGCTTGATAAGCAAAAATGTTTACAATCATGTTGTCAGTTCACTAATCACAAATATAAAATATTTGGTTTGGGCGAGACAGTAAAATATAAAAGTAAAATTGTAAGAATGCCAGTTATGATGTTTTTTTCTAAATATTTAAAAATGACGCTTTTTTTACGAACTTTTTAAAAAACTGATAAATGAATTTTAGCTATTTTTTTCAATATATTCTTTAGGATCTTGACTTGAATAAATTTAAATTCTCTATGTGGTGCATATATTTAATTTGACACCACTGTTGAGTTTTATTATTTTTTTATTATTGGATAATTCACAAATAAACTAGTGTGAAACTGGTTCACAGTAGGGAAATTAACAGCTTTTTAAAAATATCAGTTACTACTACTACGTATGCAAAAAAGCGGAATTATAGAATTCTAGTAAATAACTTAAGGGATGATACGGTTTTGATGAGTTAAAAGCTATCATAATTGTCCTTTGTTTAGTTTTAGCGAGATCTGTCGTTTAGCCTTCTTGAAGTCCTCAAGCCCATCTCAAAAGTATTTAATTGTTTTGTATAATTACAGAATAATTCATGTAATTTTATAAACATAACTTGGCTTTTTTGAAGAAACTTATTCAGCTTCTATTAAAACTTATAACATATTCATTATTGAAGTTGAAGGCAGAAGATCCCAGATAAAGTTGTCTACCTTTTTTCTTTCAATTGCTCTCTGCAAACCAACACTATATAAATATATAGTATACATATACATTTTTTTATTGCAACCAATATATTTCTTCAACACATACCCTACACACCCTTTCCCTTTCATCCAATATCAAAAGCATTAAAGTTGCAATATAATCAATTCCATATCAAAGACAGAATCTGACAGCATCGAGTGATAACAGAATGATACCGAAAGTCACTGAGAGGCAGTAGAAATGTAGACAAATAAATTAATATACAAATATGATGGATGAGCAAAAAATTGTTACCACCACTCAGTTGCACAAGCAAACTTTATCCGTGTGTGTATAGTTATTGTAAAAGTATGATGAAAAGAAAAAGTATATGCAGTATTGTCGTAATAGTTACAAATGGCAATTAATAAAAACTTTTCCATAAGTAAAAATGTCAAAATGACAAATAAAAGTAATATCTTCTGGTTGTTAGCTACAATATGCAAAAACTATGGGAAAGCATGAGTGTCGCTGCAACTAAAGTTGAGTATGCACAGGAGTATAAACCCTTTTTCACAAGAGGGCTGATTTAAATGGAGTGATAAAGTAAAAAAGTGTCCGGAAGGGTAGGTATTATTTTTTGGTAAGTTTTTCGGAATGTTCTAAAAATTTCCCTATCTACTATTGGTTTGTCATAGTCACTGCAAATCTCATGCAAAAAGCTAACCTCAGGCGTTTCCTTAATTAAAAGGAAAAGCTACGTAATTCTGGAAACTCCTTTATGATTGTGGTCCAATATATAAGTCTTCCTTAGTCTGTTTTTTTAAACCTCTTCAATTCCAAAGATGAATCAATCCTTATAACAAAGAAAATAGAGATGCTACAAGAGGTTATTTTTTCCAAAATATTTTTCGCAAAATACTCAATATACGATCAAGCATCAGCATGTTATCAATAAAATACTAGTTCTTTAAATGCTAGTCCAGAAGTAGAACTTTTACACAATAGTTTAGCTTTCTGCTGTAAGAAAGCTACATGGTTATAAACTTTTTAACCGATGAATGGACTTGCGGCCAAGCTTTTGCGGATTTGTAGCGCGTTTTGATGGTTTCCCAATTGAATATGAAGTTAACAAAACCTATCGAGAACTAATGCTGCTGGTTTGGCCAGTATTCGAACCATTACTCTCAGCATAGCTCCACCCACTGCTTATCAATCTGCTACAGCGACCGTCAATGCATCATAGTATTACTAAATGGGTGTGTACTTTGTTTGCTTTGTTTATCTCCGACCAACAACAAAGAAAGCGACGAGCTCACACAAAAATTGCATTTGAACTTGTATATTGTGTAAAGGTTGCCGCAACCAGACGGAACACATTGATAAGCTCACCACAATGGAAATGCGAAGGTGTTGAGCGTGCAAGGCAGTCAATATGCATTGCTTGCTACTAAAAGTACGTATGCGGTAGTATGAGCGCTATAGAATGCAGGAAACCTACACATACCATAAGTATATCGCGCTGATGCAACAAAGTGAAGAATTCTCTTCTCCTCATTTTGGTTTATTAATTCTCCTTAATGTATGTCACAGAGGTATACAAGTATGCATGTGCTGCCGTTATTGTATTTAGTGTATAATCGCTTAACATTGCAAAAATTAAGTCGCTGTAAGAGCTTAAAAGTTTATGAGCGTAAATATAGATTTATATCCAACCATATGTAGTAAACTATGTATTACATATGGCGTATATGTGGTGTATGTAAGTGCATGTGTGTTGGTATTTATACCTACACACACGTATTTCTATTTATTTGCACGTAAAAGATAAGCCGTTGATGGCAAGTGTTCATACACGTACAAGTGCGAGTCACGCGTCTCATAGCGATTAGCGTGCCACCTTATATATTATATCTGCTCATTCGTTGCAAGCACTGAACGGTGTTGTTGTAGCTTAACAGGAAACTTTTAATTTAATTAATTTAACCACAAAGGCACAATCAGCAGACGACTGTGTGTTTAAGAGTGTGTTCTCATGCATGTGTATAGCAATGTGCGTGTGTTTGCGAATTCCTAAAGTAACTTAAAATTAAGTTGTGCACTGTAACATATTGCAAGCAATTTACTTACAAGAAAGAATGAAAGCAGCGTTTAAGCGCATCAGATAACAGTAAATATTCTTTCCCCTTTCACGTTGGCAAATAAATTGATATGATGCAAGTGTGCATATTGTAAATAATTTTGCAAGCGTTAGGGTTACGCAAGACACATTGAATAAAATAGATAAAAAAACAAATAAAATAAAATAAAATAATATAAAATAAAATAAAATAAAATAAAATAAAATAAAATAAAATAAAATAAAATAAAATAAAATAAAATAAAATAAAATAAAATAAAATAAAATAAAATAAAATAAAATAAAATAAAATAAAATAAAATAAAATAAAATAAAATAAAATAAAATAAAATAAAATAAAATAAAATAAAATAAAATAAAATAAAATAAAATAAAATAAAATAAAATAAAATAAAATAAAATAAAATAAAATAAAATAAAATAAAATAAAATAAAATAAAATAAAATAAAATAAAATAAAATAAAATAAAATAAAATAAAATAAAATAAAATAAAATAAAATAAAATAAAATGAAATAAAATAAAATAAAATGAAATAAAATAAAATAAAATAAAATAAAATAAAATAAAATAAAATAAAATAAAATAAAATAAAATAAAATAAAATAAAATAAAATAAAATAAAATAAAATAAAATGAAATAAAATAAAATAAAATAAAATAAAATAAAATAAAATAAAATAAAATAAAATATAATATAATAAAATAAAATATAATAAAATATAATAAAATAAAATAAAATAAAATAAAATAAAATAAAATAAAATAAAATAAAATAAAATAAAATAAAATAAAATAAAATAAAATAAAATAAAATAAAATAAAATAAAATAAAATAAAATAAAATAAAATAAAATAAAATAAAATAAAATAAAATAAAATAAAATAAAATAAAATAAAATAAAATAAAATAAAATAAAATAAAATAAAATAAAATAAAATAAAATAAAATAAAATAAAATAAAATAAAATAAAATAAAATAAAATAAAATAAAATAAAATAAAATAAAATAAAATAAATTAAAATAAAATAAAATAAAATAAAATAAAATAAAATAAAATAAAAAATAAAATGAAATAAAATAAAATAAAAGAAGGTAAAATAAAATAAATAAAAACTAAAATGAAATAAAATAAAATATAATAAAAGAAGGTAAAATAAAATATAAGAAAGTAAAATAAATGAAAAAAATAAATAAATAAATAAAGTAAATAAAATTTAATTTAATAATATCAAGGAAAATAAAATAAAGTAAGACAAACTAAAATAAAATGAAATAAACTTATAAATAACTTAAAAAAAATTAATAAATAAATTAAAACAAAAATTGTGAAATTTTTTTTAAATATATAATGCGACCCTTAGTGTTTCGTGTTCGCATGCAAAAAATGTACCCATAATGGGAAGCATCTTTTTAGCAGGTTATCATATGCATGTATGCTTGTATGTGCTCATAGATTTGTATTTATATACGAGTACGTACCTCGGTACGCAAGTGCTTTATGCAGTTGGGGGTATGTGTGAAAGAAATTCTGAAGAAAATTACTTTAATATTTTTAAGACTGTCACATTTATGATGTATTACTGACGCTATATAATATGACTTTTGATATGATCATTTATGTGCGTGCTTGCATGTATTCGTGAGTGAGTTTATAAACCTCACTATGTATTCGTATATGCTACGTCTTAATTTATGATGTATCATCTGATGCATATGAGCAGACATTTCATATATTACCTTTTACTAAACGGTTGACCTTGCATCAATGGATTCTTTGGCTTCTTTTTTGCGAAATATAATGAATTTGATGAGGTGTTATGCATTTATGAACAACTAATTAATTACATTAATGGTGCATCAAGTAATATTGATGGGAGATTTTGACAATTTTTGAAACATGCGAAATTGTTTGTGTACTTATTAGTGAATATTTGAGGCTTGGAAAGACTAATTACGTTTCAAACATTTTTTATAACTTACTAGTGTAATGCCAACACCAGCACATAAACTTACACACACACAGTTTAACGTGTTTTAGGTTTTATTAAGCCCCACGCATTTCGGTCAGCAACATAAACAATACAAAGAAAATAATAAAAAAATGTCGATGAAAAATAAAATTAATTGTTAATAAAAGCGATGAAAAAATCACGGAAAACACTAAACAATTGTATAAACATTAGATACCAAATAAACAAAAATGTAAACATAACAATAATAAAAAAAATGGACTCATCAACTGACGAAGCCAAAAATTACAATGAGAACAACCGACGAATGGAAGAAAACAAGGGAATACCAACGAACTCTGTTTGTGTATGCAAATGAATAGAAAGGAAGAGGAAGACATACATAATTCGTGAATGAGGGAAGCACTGCAATGCATACAAGCATAAACACATCAACGCGGTTAAGTAAATAATAATAAACAGAAAACGAAGAAGGAGGCGTAACAAAGTGGTGGTGATAATTTGCTGGAATGTCGGTGTATGAGATGAACCTGAACCAGATATAAATAGTTACCAGGAATGCAAAATATTTATGTGGTAGGCTTAATAGTATTTTTGTAACTATTTGTGTGTTTATGGGAAGAAATGTGTTCTACCCGCCTTAAGATATTATTGCCACTTGTAAACAATATAATATTAAATTATATATTCAATACAATTAACATTCAAAAAATTTATACAATTATGTTTCTTCGTTTATTAAGTTTAATTCCTTTTTTTTGATTTTAAGCTTTTCTTTTCTTTGTTTTTTTTTAGAAAAAGATGAAGCCACATACCATAAATTGGTGGAGGAGCTCGTTTCAGCGGATAAAAATATATTTATGTATATATGTATATATAGGTATACATATATATATGGTTATATATATTTTCGTTTTTTTTTTTAATTTTATTTTGCTAAATTTTATTTTCCATTTCATGCTATTTTAAATACCTTTCTTATCTTATATTATTTTATTTCTCTTCTTTATACTGATTTTCCCAGCATTTTATTTAATTCTATTCAATTTTGTATCATTTTATTTTCTTTAAATTAAGTTAATTTAAATTTAATTATTTTATTTCTTTATTATTTTGCCTTGTTTTATTTTGTTTTATATTTTATATTTTAAATTTAATTTAATTTTATTTTATATTATAATATATTATTTTAATTTATATAAGTTCATTTATTTTATTTTAATTTGCTTTATTTTATGTTATATTATATCATTTTATTTTATTTTCTATTATTTTATTTATTTTTATTATATTTATCTTATTATATTTTATCTCATTTCATTTAATTTAAGTTAATTTAATTTTATTTAGTTTAATTTAATTTATTTTATTTTTTGTTTATTTTATTTACTGCCTTTTTATTTAATTTATGATTTAATTTATTTTATTTTTTTCCATTATATTTATTTAATTTAATTTTTTTTTATTTCATTTTATTTTGTTTTATTTTATTTCATTTATTTTATTTCATTATTGAATTTAATTTGTTTTTTCATTAAATTTTATCAGATTTTATTTCAATTCATATTTTATTTTTTTAATTTGGCTTTATTTTAATTTATATTATATTTTGTTTTTATTTTAATAGATTGAATTCTATTTCTCTAGATTTTTTTTTTGTAAATTTTAGAAATGCAATCTGCTTTGAACTTAATGTTACGCTTGTCACGTTTACAAGTACATTTTTAGTTAAAATATTGCATACAAGATTTTTTAGTTGATGCACGAGATGGCATGCAATGTAAATCACATTTTGCAATTAATATGGAACACAGACAATTTTATATTTATCAAGAGCGCTGGCTTTTATCACACACCTACAAGTGGGGAATATGTTTATTTGTAGTATATTTGAATGCATGTAGTTAGATGTAAACCACAGCCCATAAATATTTGCACACTACAAATGTTCATTAACTGTCCGTCAAATGTATGGATGGAATTGGGTACAAACACACATACAAAAAAATAAAATCGCACTATGAATTCATTGCATTACACAAATATACAAACTGTCTGTCAACTTGCTATTTTGCGAAACTATATATATTTCTAATTGATATTTTAATATTACGTATATTTTTTCCACTAAAATTCCGAAATTTCTTTTTTGCTCAATTAGCACAAAATTAATGAAACTAATTAAGTTGACTTGAAATAAATTGCAAACTTTTCGAGGAAACGCATTACGTTTTCGTTCGTCTTTTTCCAACTTCTATTCTATTTGTGCGTCTTTAATTACGAAATTGTATGTTGTAGATATGTATTGTTTTAAATACAAATGTAAATTTGTGCCACTTACGCATTTTAATTGATGTGTTAATTCGTTTTATGTGCCACTAACCATTCAGCAGCTGTGATTAATTAGCGACAATTGAAAGCGCGACAACAATTTGCTTTTGAACTGTGTATATATGTATGTCTCTCACCGCCCTCAAGTCCAGTATAGCCCGTAGGCCCCCTAAAACAAACTAACCTTGACACTGACTGGGGGCATGGATAGTGAATATATATTTTTTTGTATTTATTGTATGCATGTATGTGCTTAGTGTTTTTTTTGTTTTTAATTAAAATGTAATTAATTGTATACACTGATTATTTAACGCTTTCCAAGTGCTGATTGTCGCTAAGTGAAATAATTCATTAATATTTTACACATTAGCGTGAGATTACAAATAGAATACTCATACGCACAGGTGGCCGGCGCCACATTGTTATTACAAACATACACGGTTTTACAAACACGCGCGTCGCCAAATATACCGGAAAAGCCTTTTAATGTGTTTTTAGCCAATTTCCGAAAATACATTTTTTTTATAATTTTTTATTTCACATAAAGTTAATTTTTTTTTGTGTTCAATATACACAAATTTTTAAATTCTGGTTTCTCCTTTTTATTGAACACACACTTATTTATTCACATTTCATCTTTTTATTTTTATTTTATTTTTAATTTAATTTTGTTTTTATTCTTTCGCGCGCTTTTAAATTATTTCGCATTTCATTGCTTCTTTTAATTTTTATTCACATTGCACACAACTGTTGCTTCTGCTTTGGTCAATTGTTCGCCGACGACTGTTTTCGTTGGGTTTTTTTATTTAAACACTTACTTTGTATTTCGCTTTTAACATTTCTCCACTTTTTTGCTTTATGTTACGCGCACTCGTCCCGTAGCGTTGTGTTCCGGTCAACGCTTCATTGCGAAATGTGCGCGCGTTTTTTTTCGATCGCCTACAGTCTGCTGCTGTGTTGATTTTTGCTGCAACTGTCGTTGACTGCGACGTCAACGGCTCGTAACACCAACACAAATACCACCGTAAAATATTTATTTTCATTATTTTCATTGTCAATAATATTATAACTGACCACTACTGTAGCTCCTGCTGTAGTCTGTTAGCTCTCATCGGCGCATCGCTTCGTTGTCGAAACAAATAGCGTTACCGCAAGCTTTGTTGTGTTTGTTGGCGTCAATTCGATTTATTTGGTGTGGTGAATTAAATAAATTCTTCTCTGTTTAACAGTTCGTGAAAATTTTTTTGCCACCACTGTACTATCGAATGGGTGGGAGCAAGCTGCCAAATAACAGCTTTAAGGTTCTAAAGAATTTAGGAGTTCAAAATAAAAAACCCAAGGACCCGTAATGAAGTGTTCCATGTACGAGCATAGTGAATGTTCGATTGTGCTTTGATAAATTTTATTGTTTTTTAGTTAAATTACTCTTGAGATACATAATATTTTTACAAAGGGGTTTTTAAAAAACAGATTTGGATGCTCACAATGTGATTATAATCAGTCAAGGCTAATATTCAACACTAGAGAAAAATAGTTCTCTAATAGTGAGCACCATTCGTAGGTGGGTTAGAAAAAACAGTTAATTAATAATATTTAATAAAAATTTTCCCATTCAAAAGAAGCGCTAATAACATAATAATTACGAGTGGGTGTAGTAAAAAGTAATCCATTATCTTTGTATTACCGCTGTAATCAACTTTTTATCAGCAGTCACCATTTTCTTCCTAACTGGGACGATTTTGTTACGATTCAGCAGCGATTCGCAGCTGGAAATTCGGTCCATGAGGCTTTTTTTCGTTAATTCATGTGGGTGTATCCAGCAATATCTTTTCCTTTCTTTTTGTACAATATCTACCTCCTAGGGAACGGAAACAGTGCTCGCGAGACTGTCAGACCCGACGATTTCTATTATTTTATTGACATTTTCGACAATTGGCCTACCACATCTAGTATCGTCTTTTACATATAAACTTCCGGAACGAAATCGGTGAAAGCAAATTGATTGATTGTTAAAGTATCAGAGCCATAAACATTACTCACATTTTCAGTCTGTATCTTTGCTGGTGTCCATCTTTGACATGCCCCAAATAACAAACCCAGAAGAATATAATCTTCAGCATACTAAATTTAGAAATAATTTAGAAATATCGTTTTCTAAAAATAAGCCACCCAGTACGGACATTACTTATACAGTCAAAGGTATTTGCAAGGATTCTTAAGCAACATATAAATTTTTTTGTGTAATAGCTGTTAAATAAGTGTGTTGTAACTCAACACACTTTGAAAGCTCTAAGGGGGCTCTGACATTTCTTTACAAGCTTTTTAAGTTTTTAAAGCTTTTTCATGCCTTCATTAAGAGTGTAGTAAAGTGTGGTGTGAAGTCCATCAACCTGTTGAATCATTTCATTTAATACAAATACAAACAAGCTACATAGGATATGATACAAAATAATTATTATATTTTTATATATAATAATAATATATAATATATAATTTTATAATTTTTCTTGTAATAGAAAGCTTTCTTAAATATAGAAATTGGGTTTTGTCTGAACTTTTTGTAATGTGGTAATTTGGAACCTCCAAAAAAGAAGAAATTTACGTGAAATACCTTGACTAACTGACAAAATCACTTCCAAAAATTTAAAATTTATTATTATTAAAGAAAAGCAATAATAATATATTTTAAATTTATGGAAGCGATTTTTTCAGTTAGTCAAATTTGGGTAAATATTAACAACATTTGTGATTTGTTGAATTTCCATGTAAAACTAAATGTAAAACCGAAAAATGTTTTAATTTTATGAACCGTCTCTGCCAGGATTTCACCATTTTTATTATGAATTATAATAATTTCAATGCGTTGTTGAAGCGCGTCGTTATATTTCCATTACTGGCCTAGTTCTTATTTGCCTAATGTCAGTAAATTACATGCTATTTAAAAAGTAACATTTACTGGAATATTTCGCAGGATATCCAAAATATCACCTCTTATTGGGAAACCATAAAATATTAGCTAGTTTAACAAGCTTACTTTTGAGTGAACTAGAATTCAGGAATCAAACAAAAAAACTTTGAAAAACACACTCACGTACTCATTCGTAGTTTCCATCTTCACCAGTGGACTAGAGAAAATATAGAAAGAACGTTTAGTTCTTTCTTTTTTGTCACATTTTTTTGCGCCTTCATTCCCTCAACTCCGCTTTAAAATTTGATGAGAGAACACGACATATTGCAACTTAATGGACCTTGAGTTTGATTGTTAATTTGTTTAGGATGTGTTCACGTGAATAAATCGCACGCATCACGAATCTAATTGCAACTCCTACGCTTTGTTAGTATAATACAACACACACAACCACACCAACATACTTTCGCTTATACTATCTATCAATTAACACAAGTGTATATTACTTATATGCGCTTATCTGGAAAGTGTTTAATTTAATTATACATTAAAGTCGGACAGATAACGATATAAAAGCACACGCTTAACACGCTCGCAATAAAGCGATGATAAAGCGTACCGCAGGCAGATTATCCGGCTATGAGAGTGTCTGTGCGTGCAACTCCTACGCCAACTAACGTGACGAAGCATCAACCTACATATGTACACACATACCTACATACTATCATATTTGTATGAATATTATATGCAGTAGCGTTAAATTGTGGGATAGTAAAGGTAAACTAGTAGGCAAACGGAAGTGCAGCCATGGAGGCACTCCGGAGTGTTTTGCCCTCAAAACTTGACAAAGGTGAGTGAGGCTACGCCAGTTTCGTCACGTATGCACAACACCCAATATGGCCAATTGAGCTTTAGACATATGACAGTTTGGGAACCATTTTGAGTTGGAATCTTCCAACTCATTAGATACTACTCATTTTATTATCACCTAATTGGGCATTCAAAATGCGCAAGCAATTGTTATGGCGCCCACCCGGTTGTTGGAAAATTACACGTATTACACGAATGACCGATACATTTTTTAAATACAATATTAAACTACTACTAATGCATTTTGTATTTAATTGAAAAAAAAAAAAAAAATTAAAGTGATTTGATATGTAATAATTCTACCTGGAATTTCGAATAAAGTGCTATTTTCCTTGATAGACCTCGATTATGCTAAAATGGAGCTAATATTATACATAAACTTGACAAAAGCTAAAATATAAAAAAAATCATAATAAAAACATTAAATAAAAAATCCAAACTTTTTTGTAGAAATTTCAGCAACTTATTTTTCCAATTTTAAACGCCGATTTGCCGACTGTCATACATAAACAAGAGCACACTCTCACAGCATTCCTTGCCGTGGAAGACCCCATCGCATTGAACTCGTTTGCGAGTTCACTCGCGGCACTCCGAAAGGATGCTTTTGTATCCCGAACTGTGGGTTATTCTGATAAATCAACTACTCCAGCTGCTCTTAGCGGAAACCATAAGGATAGTGTGCCACGCGGGTGACCTATTTCATCCTATTTTTGGACTGGTATGCCGATATATACCGCAGAAGCCGAGTGGTTAACTTTGTGTACTAACAGGCCAGGATTCAAGTCCGAAAATTAAAGAAATTGTATTAAAAATTCATTAAAAATTTAGTTGAATTTCCCTAATTTCGGTCGCACCTCGACAAGGCATGTCAAACCCTCTGAGTGTATTTCTGTCATGCAAATGAAAAAAGTAATAAAAATTCATCGCACGTTCCGAGGTGGCTTATAATTGGAAAAACATTCCAACAAATCGAAGGAAATATTAGAAAACTTGTAGAGTTTGGTCGATAGAGAGCTTTACTTTTCAATTACCTACTCAATCCAAAATGTTGGTAAGAGATAATTCTGCGCAGGATTCTCCGCTAGCTGCTTAAAAGCTTCTAAAAGCTAGAACATAGGGTCCAATCTTGTAACTGTGAAGGATAGGATCATGGTACTTATGTATATTTATATTGAGGGGTCTAAATAGGGGACAGAGTTCTTCTGTGACCTCGCGATTAAAATAGGAAGCTTCACCTAAAACACTACTGTCAAAGCAGAGATTTTTTACTAGGTTTAAGATACCATCGCGAGAGAATACAGTAAACAACACTTGCGTCCTCATTCATATGGACGTACAAATGGAGCAGTAACAAAGCTGACTGCCTCATACCTATCTAAGTTCTCAAATTTTGTTCAAAGCAGAGAACCCTAGAGGAACACTCAGTGGAATAAAGAATTTCGAACATGCGGCATACCATTAAACTAATGTTGGATATCATGGATTGCAGGCAGACCAAACTGTCACTTCACGAGGAATTGGCTATGTGCGCCGTCAGGTCCTCAACTTGACCTTTTCAAAAAAGAAAATTTTTGTTAAAAAAACGATCTTTAAACTTCTCAAGAAAATCAAGCAGGTCAGAACTGAAATATTTGTGGGTACTTTAAGCTATAAATAAGCAAAATTAGATCATTTTCTCAGTGACATCCGTTCTGTGTTCACTTTTCCAAATATTTCTATCAAAACTATTAATTATATATGTATATTTCTTTTATTAAAAATATAGTGATAAAATTTTTAAATACTTTATCTTGTGGAGAATTTATTCAAGTTTACGATTCTTTATCTGTGAGATATCTGCTAACAAAAAAAGCAAGCAATACCAATGGAAGTTATCTCAAATAAAGTTGGTCGTTTCCTAGATTTATAAAAAATATACATATATTATGTAAGTAAGATAAGTTAGTATAATAATTACTTTTTTTCTATTTTTTATAGAAATTTCCTCCAATCATTTCGTTTGTATGCTTGTTTTCTGTGATCTTCGAAACTCCACTTTTGAAAGTATTCGATGCAGTACCTGCTGACGTAAGTTGAGAAAGATATCCGATTCGGTGGAAAGACCTGGTGGAAAAACTTGGCGCCATGAAATGTATATTTTTCTATGGAAATTTTTTATGGTGGAGCAATAAAGCGTTTTTTTGTGCAGAAATGAAGGACAGAATATGATTCTAAAATTATCGCAAGCCGGCTTATACAATACGATAACAATTTTTATAATTTTTTGTTGAAATTTCGTGCTATTCTTTTCATGTTCAAATAATCGATTCAAACCACAGCGTTATTTAAAAAATTTATTTTTATAGCCAATAAATATTTGAGTACTAATAAATCTATGTTTGTAATATTTAAATTGATTTTCTATCACTTGCGGATATTTTTTGACCAACAACATCAGTCCGAATTCCTACTCACACACATTTTTAGTTTAGTTTTTTTCTTAACACTCAGAATATTTTGTTTTATGGTGCAATACAATTTAAAATATAAAAGTAATATAACAAATATTTCCATAGCAGTGAGCAATATTTGGTGTTATTGAATGTGTTGAATTATTTGCATTTTTATTGCAGAAAAAAAATTATTGCCTCCGTAGCGACATTTGAACGTTTGAAAATGGATATTCATATTCAGATATTTAATTCCAGAAATAGAAACATACATACTAGTGAATATGTATGTATTGCTAAAGCGGTCAGCAAGGCAGTAATTTTATACAGTAATCGATATTGGAATACAATACAATAAAATAGTAAAAAAGACTTTTAATCAATCTGTAAACCAATTTCAAAAACCATGTAAATGCAATCGTAATTTCCTCAATGAACTTATAGTAGCGAATATAATGAAATTCTCTGCATGCCTTAAGATACAAAGCTACCTAAGCCTTGATTTACCTTATGAATATAATTAGCGTAACGTAGGAGGGAGTGTCTTCGCTACTTTTGAAGGTCCATTAAACATATTATTGCTAGCCATCGTGTGTTGATATATTAATATTTTGAATGACAATAATTACCAAAAGTTTATAATATGCACGCGTCACAATGTGAACACATGATAAATAACATATAGTACATATGTTATTACACTTCTTGGCGCCTTATGTGTAGATAACCCAAATAATTATGTTATTTTATTTTATTTTGCTTTCTTATTTTTTTATATACGAGTGTTTTAATTTATTATATTTATATTTCTTATTCAATTTAATTTAATGTTTTTTAATTTTTTTATTTAATTAATTTTACGTAAATTTTTTATTAGATCTTATTTTATTTAATTCTTTAACCTACTTAATGCCTGAAAATTTTTTGTTCTAAATTATTTTAGTTAAATTTAGTTTATTTCAGTTTTAGTTTTTCTTTGAGGAGAATACCGCAGCTAATAGATCGATGAGCTATGTGAGATGTATGGCGATATTGACTTAGTTCAGCGAATCATTAGTTTGTTTAAACTTATTGAGTTTATTTTAACAATTTAGTTTTACCCTTTTTAATTTTAAAATTTTTTTCTGTTATTGTATATAAATTTTATTTCTATTTGAATATATTACTAATATATATGTATTTTATATTACCTTAATTTAATTTATTTCATATAATTTCATTATATTTTTTTATTTCATTATTTGGATTATTTATTTAATTTGAATATTACTAATTTTTTATTTTTTCAAACTTTATTATATTTTTAGACTTTATACTATTTTTCTATATTTGTTTTTGAAACTTATTTTATTGTAATTATTTTTTTTACAAGTTTAATTTTTTATTTTATTTTAATTTTATTGTGTTAATATTTGTATACATATCATTTAATTTCATTTGATTTCATTTTAATTTTTATATTATTTTAATTTAATTATAATTTTGTTTAATATTATTATTTTGTTTTAATTTATTTTAGTTTGTTTAATTTTCTTAATTTTTTAAATTTTTTCATACTTTATTATATTGGTATATTTTATTAAATTTCTTATATAATTTTTTTTATTTTGATTTTTAACCTTTTAATAAATAATTTATTTAATATATTTAATTTTTTATCGGGTGTTATTTTAATCTATTTTAATTTACTGTGGTTTCAATATTTTCATGTAATTTAGCTTTCTTTAGTTTATTATGTTTTACTTTATTGAATTAAACTCTATCTTTTATTACTATCTCTTGTTTAGTTTCGCTTAGTTAGTTGTTTTTTATATTACTATTTTGTTTAATTATAATTTATTTAATTCATTTTGTTTCCATTTTTGTTTTAATTTGGTTTGTATGAATTTAATTCTTGCTCTTATTTCATATCAGAAGTGCAATCACAATTAGAATAATATTTTTTTTACATTTTCTATGATTTAAAATGTTGGTTAGGCTCAAACTTAATTTTTTTAATTTTTGTTTTTTAGTTTTTTTTTTTTGGTTTTAGTTTATTTTATTTTATTTTATTGCATTTACTTTAATTTAATGTTTATTTTAATTACATTTTTTTATTTTGTATTGCATTTTTATTTTGAGAATTTATATTATATTTGTTTTAATTTAGTTACTCTATTTTTTCATCTCATATGTTTTAGTTAACTTAATTTACTCTATATACTTATATATTATTTTAATTTTATATTTTCTGCTAAGAATTTTTCTTTATTTACACTCTTACCTACTTCCATGTGTACATATGTATGTACATATATTCATACACTCACGCCAGTTAAATATGAAGGTACATATGTATACTTGCCTTTACATATGTACATACAAACGTGCAAAAGTTATAACGTTGTTGCTTTTTTGGTTAGTCGTTATCATAATTGTTATGGGTTCATTATCGGTAGCTGGCGAGTGATGTGCATACTTAATCGAATTTTTAAAAACTGGTAATTGACTTTATAATTTTGATATATGTATGTTCATTTATAATGTCAATACTTTACTTGGCATTAACTAAGAATAGTGATGATGTGTTTGTTATTATTATTTTACTATAATTTTTATAACTTTCATCATGATGATTGTATGCGTGTACATATTTACATAAAATTGGATAATACTCCGATATAATGTATATTTTATAATGTATATATGTATATATACATATATGTACATAATTGACGCTTTGTAACCGCTGAAGCGATTTTCGTTCGAGCTTCTCCTCCAATTGTGATGTGCAACTTGATGTTTTTATAAGCCGTCTCCGAGCAGCTGGCAGCGACCGCAATGAGAAAATTCAACTTTTTATAATTTTGAATGTTGGCTGAATCAAGCTTGAACTCTGGCCTTCCGAATCGTAGCACGCTATGCTAAGTACTCGGCTAATGTGTCCATCATCCATAGGTATATGTATGGTATATAAAATTAGCTTCAAAATGATTTCCTCAACTCAAAAAAAAAAAAAATAGTTAACCTAATGTGGGCACAGAGTGTCTCTTTTATAAAATATAATTTTCAGTCCCTTTGTAGGTTCTTGGCCTTAGTAGACAAGACTTTTTAAAATATTATTTAAGCTCTGTTGGGCCAAAACGTTAAGGAGAAGCTTTTCGGTTCTTGTCTATGCTTATTCAGTTATCAAAAGTACCGGCAGATGGCGCGGAGAGAATGGTAAGTGCACGAAATAGCCCCCCTTGGCAATATTGTTATTTTGGTTTTTGTTTTAGAGATGACACACATTGTGTTAGTTACACTTTCAGCAAGGTAATGTACACTAATCCTTTTACTTACCTAGACAAAACAACTGATTTCAAAACCCATTCAGCAGTGTAATTAAAATTGGGAAATTTGAAACTAGAAATTCTATTTGAACTGTCAAAATTCAAATGCTTTATGCTGCGTTTAGTAGACTCTTTGTAGTTGAAGAAATTGACAAAAAGTTGCGCACATACAGGGTTAACCATTTTGCCCCTTCGTAAAAAAAGGTAAATAAAATGCATTTAAAATATTTTTTTTCATGAAATTTATTTTTTATTATAAAGTTTAAAGCTTGTCATTATAAACGAAGCATGGTTAAAATGACTCATCCCCCGATTGGGAAATGTGCCACGTCGCTAAAGAGAAAATTTGCTCGAAAAATCGTCGTCCATCGCTTGTTGTCCAAGCATCCAATCGACGTTTGTACAGTGTTGTGTAGTGCAGGCCGCAGTTGTTGTGTGAGCTATATGAAGAACTTCGAGACACATTCGGGTCTTCGACTACACTTTCACTTACAGTAGCGATATATGTATGTATGAGGTGGAATGAGCAAAGTGAGAATGCACAGATCTTACCAAATCTGTAATCGAGGGAGTCTCTTTGAATTTCTTTAAAAATTTACCATTTGCTTGAGTAGTTGGATGATTATGTGGGCTCCGTTTGAATATTTTTAACTTAAACAAAACTCGTTTTGTTTGACAGTTGTGTATGACAAATGTCCAAATACAACTCTGTACTTTTAAAACCATGAAATGAACAACCCTATATGTATAAAGATGCAAGATTTAAGTGGTATTAATAAAATTATAAGTGTCAAAAGTTTTATTGCATTACTGATTGACAGCTCGGCTTATTTGACTGACACGCAAACGTGGCAGCGATTGGTTGATGCGCTATCAGCAGGTGGAAATGGCAGATAAACGGAATATTTGTTTGTTAAACAATTAAGGATAAGGTAGGAGCGAAGTAAATCTGTAAGAAGTAATGAAATGAGATCAAAAATATTAAATTTCTGAGAGAGAGTGAAAGAGTGAAACGCAGCCCAGACCATGATTGACTCTTTGACTGGCTTTGATTGAAGGTCTGTCGAGTTGAATAACCGTTTATGCCATTCACAGCCTTCTCAATTGGTCGCGCACAAAAAAAAGTTGCTTGCGGCTGCTGGCGTTGCAAGTGTATAATTTTACTTTTCTTCATTTGGTTTTAATAACCTTACACCGAATACGCCGCTGACACCGAAAAATATTTAATGTAAATTACAAAGAGTAACTAAAGTTAAGGTTGACAATTGAAGCAAATACCAAAGGAGTTCTTCATTTTTAATGATGGAGAGAAATTGTATTAATGCATGTTGAAGCAATGATTTTTAATTATCGGTCGCGTGGGCCGAGTGGCTAGCATTGCGTATTGTCATTCGGAAGGCTTGGGTTCAAATCCTGGTGTCGTACTAACATTATGATGAGAAGATATCCCATGTAGCATGTTGCCTGTTGCAAGTAACTCAATGGTGGGGCTTGCAAAAAAGGGTTAGGTCATTTAAAGATGAAGCAATATAATTCAGGTGCACCATTCGAATGAGAATACCCCATGGTATCTACGAACAGGCTAGAAAATTAATATGTACTTGTATTTATGGACTACTTTAGCAAATGGCCGGATGTTAACCCAATTTAAAACTTCGAAGCGATAGCATAGCCAATGTTTTTAGTTACAAACCAGGGTTGCCAGATATGGTGCAAGTATAGAACTGCACTCTGACTAAGTAACAAATTTCGAATCAGCTGTATTCCAAGAGATGTGCTTGATAATGGATATTAGGAAAACCCAAACTACAGCTCTGTGTTACCAATCACATGGCATGGTAGAACGAATCAACTGAACCAAGAAAGAGCAATTCAGAAAGGTCGTGGAAAAATATCAGAATGTTCGGAATATCTACATATGTACCTCTGTTGGTGATAGGATATCGGTCAGCACAAAAATACTTCGGTTGCTTAGGGATCAGAAGTTTGGAGTGATGTGAAAAGGATTTGGAAGAAAACGTCTAACATTCTAGAAGAAGCTCTGAGAGAGATACATACTTTTGTGAGACAGTGAACGCAAATTAAGAGTGGCAAGATGAAAGCCAAGTACGGTAAGGTGACAAGCTCCGAGGGTTTCCAAGTGGGAGATTTAGTGTTGCTATACATCAATACCCATTTCTACCTAATTAGATCGAAATATTAGCTTTCTTGAAATTCTTTGACATAAAATCAAATCAAGGATATTTTTTTTAAGCATAATAAGTTTTAAGAAATTTTTTACAATAATATGAAATACACGTATACATTTAATCTCTGAACGTTTTCATGAATTCAACTTACACACGAAAGCAGATCATAATAAGTTTGTAAAATAAAATTACTCAATTCATGAATGTTTAAAAGCTGCATCAGCGAGAGAGTGTTAGGTAGTGAGGGTACATGTTATATTAAAAAAGGAAAATATCAATTGCTTTGTGATAAAGTTACTCAAGTTTGGTCTTCATTTGTTTTAGGACTACTTTCAGGTTCATTTCCCTTGTTTTCTGTTCCTAAATCTTCTGATTCGTCCATTTTCGGATCACTTTCAAAGAGCCGAAGTGTACTCTCACTAATACCCATACCTGGGAGTTTATTGTAAGGCACGCGTGTTTTTTCTTTGGCGCTTCTTTTTAGTTTTGAAACCGCTTTAGTTGCAAATGCGACCGGATCAAATGTTTTAGATGGACTCTTTTCTTTCTTTTTTGGACTGGTTCTGGTATTAGTTCGCAACATGGTATCTGAACTGTCACTTGGGCTGGGCTCTGAGACCCTGGTATATGGTGGACTTGATTTAGATTTAGGAGATTTTGGAGATTTCGGAGACTTTGGCGATTTCGGAGACTTTGGCGATTTTGAACTTCTTTTTGGACTCCTTCTGGTATCAGGCTTTATTATCGTATCTGAACTGTCGGTACTACTTGGGTCATTAAGTTTGTTATAATTCAGAGTTTCTGAGCTTTTTGGACTCATGATTTGTTTCACGTACGTAACTGTTTGCTGCACTTTTGATTTGGATTTCGGAGATACAGCAGCTTCCGGAGATATCGGGGGAGAGGTTGGTTTCGTTGGATTACTTCTATTCAAAAATTCGTCCGGCTCATTCGTTAAGGCTGTTTCTTGCTGGCTCGTTGTGGGAAACTCGACGCTACTTGTTGCTTGCATTGCCTCTCCACTCGCTGTTGGAAGCTCGTCTGTAGTTGTTATATTCATTGACAATAAGCACGGTATTAGTGCCTCTTGTTTACTAACTGTTTCCATTGGTTGTACCGGTGCGGAGATCGGTCTATATCTCGGAATTTTTGATCTTTCTCCTTCTTCTGGAAAATTCTTTGAAATTTGCATTGCACTCAGACGTGATGATATAGTCTCTTCTGATTCTCTTGTTTCACCTATTTTGATTACTGGATAGACCGTGCCATAATCTGGACTTGTACTCCTTTCTCTAATAGTTTTGGGTATTGTTCCAGTGTATTTTGGTATAGCACCCGTACTCTCGTTTCTTGTTGTTGAACATTCTGGTGAACACATGGTTTGTACTTCGAGATTGTTTTCCTTTAGATCCTTCGGTTCGGAGAGCGCTCTAATCCAATCACTCTTCGGTGGTCTTGGTGGAGTCATGTCTGCAGCGTGCCGTCGTGGACTTTTGCTTGTTGTTGGCACTACCTCTGAGTCCATTGTTTCGCTTACTCCTATTATTTCGGGTACCGGTGTGTGTTCTTTACTCTTTGGTGGTCTTGGTGGAGGCACGTTTGTTTCGTTTATTTCCACCAGTTTTTGTTCATTACCTTTGGGTGGCCTTGGTGGTGAAGGTTTGGATATCGGTGGTGGTGGCGCCATTTCATCTGGTGGTCCTGGCACATACTGGCATATTATAGGGCGTTTAATCACTTCATGCGGTCTGGGTATTGGAGGTGCCATCTGTGTTGGGT
Organism: Ceratitis rosa; assembly: GCA_037013455.1. NCBI lineage: Eukaryota > Metazoa > Arthropoda > Insecta > Diptera > Tephritidae > Ceratitis > Ceratitis rosa. Next base: position 21,189,198 of record JAWMAG010000008.1, on the reverse strand, counting down.
GACCTTCTTCCATAACAACTTCCATTCTCTCAAATTTAAATGTGTTGGGATGCTTTTCTTGCTTTTTCCTTGCTTCGATTGCTACTTTACTATTCGATGGAATAGGTTGATGAGTTGGCAACGCTGGTTGGTGAGTTGGCAACGCTGATTGGTTAGTTGGCAACGCTTGTTGGCTCGTTGAGAACGAAAATGGTCCACTTGCTAATGTTCTTCTTGCTCTTAAAGAATTCCTTGCCATATCTTCTATAATAACAGATGGAATAATCCCTCCTCTCTTTATTACTCGCAATAAATAATAAAAATCATCCTCTGGATTATAAAATTTTGAATACAGTCTATCAGGATCTATAAGGTAATCATATGGAGGTAGGTCTTCGATCATTCGAGGTGGTGCTGGCTTCTTTACATTGGTGAATTCATATAGAATTCTGTGACGGTAAGTTTCAAAACCTGGCAATTCGATCGATGGAAAGTGGTCCTGAAAAAATAAATAAAAATAAATTGCCAGATGAAGCAGAAATACAGATACAAATGTACTTAAAGCGATAAATGAAAAAGCCAGCAGCAGTTGCAGTCGGTAAACAATCGTTTGTGTTTTTGTGAAAAAAAAATTACAAAAAAAAATATATGGCGTTAAGCTGCTGTTATTTCGTTAGCTTTTCGCTTTCTCCTTTTGTTTATATTCTCCATATTTAATCTGCATTGTTAATGTTAAGCCACGTTTGTTTCATATTCTTCTTGTCCTGTCTACTGTACAGCCTTTAATATCTTCTCTGTTTTCGGCATATTATCAGTTCCTTTTGACTTTCTTTACTCGTTTTGTTAAATTAGTGATGGCTGCGTAAATATTTTTCTTCTTTTGTATTGTACGTAAGTTGTGCATCACGGATTTGTACCTATCATTTTCCTCAGGTTTTTTTTTTCAACAAAACAGTCATTGTCAGTCACTGTCCACCGCTATGATAAGTCATATATATATACAATATAATATTATGTGCTAGGGTTTGTGTAATTTTTGAAAACTTCCGCTCGAAGTTCATAGCCTAAAAGTCATCGCAACTTAAACTGTATTATATAGGGTTATCCATTTCGAGATTTAAAAAGTAAAAGCCTGTGTTTGGACGTCTGCCAAGCTTAACCGTAACCAAATATACTTTGCTTTAGTTGTTGGATCGCTTAACAACCGCACAATACGTTAAAACTGTTAAAAAGTACTACAAAATCTTCACATCTGGGGCTCCGAAAAATCTCAAGTAATTGAAGAGAGGTCGTTATACCAAAAAAAAAAAAAAAAAAACACTTGCTGTCTGGTTCGCTCTTGCCTCTGGAGGTCAGATTGGACATTACTTCTTCGAAAACGAAAACGGCGAGTCTATCACTGTCAATTCGGAACGTTATGATCGTATGATAGCCGACTTTTCTTGGCATGCAACTGAAGAGCACGACTTGGGCAACATGAAGTTTCAAGAAGATGGTGACATATGCCATACAACATGAGCGAAAAACAAAATATTTTTTTTGAATGCATTTAGCTTATGTTTATTTTCGAAAGCGCAAGATGGATAACCCTGTATAATAATTTTAAAATAACTTTTCTATAATTAACCACACCATAATCTACATATATATACATATACGTTCTTGCGTTTTTTAACTAAACTTACGTGGTTTGGTGCATCGGGGTATGCTTGTGGCATAACACACATCAGAGATTGTGGGGGGAACTTTGTACCTTTTCTACCTATTATTGCCGCCGTCTGAAAGAGAAATCAAAAGTATATATACTTACAGTCAATGTAATAATATACAAATAAAAAGATAAAATAAAAATGCCTCTACAAATGTACATTAGAGAGTGGAAGAAGCGAAGTGAGAGAGGAAAAGCCCAGCCCAATAGATAGGAATAGATGTTTCATCAACCGATTAGGATGATAATCGTTTAGCAACTGTCCGCTTGAAGAATAACAAAACAGAGAGAGAGAGAGCCGATGTATTACCTACTGAGCTATCCTAGATAGCTGTGAAAAACTGATAAGGTGCATGCACCAGCTTCTTTGTAGAATATGTCAGGACAAAAGTAAGCCCAACTTTTAGCTCCTAATTATCATATTTTCGTCGATTTTAAAGCTATCTTTGAAAGCATAAAATGTAGTTGGCTATATACCGCTAGGCTATGTCTGAATTTGGTATCACGTCAAAACTAAACGGTTATGTGAGCTGTCCCTGAGTAGCCACAGAACTAAAAAAGCAGCTCCTCTCATAAGGGGAGTTTCTTTCGAGTGACTTCCTTAATTTACTGCTAGAATAAATTACGTGTTGCGAAATTTAAAAGAAAAGCTTTGTTCTTCCGCTTGCATACGTCGATATTATAGACAACCGCGTCATAAGCTTTTTGCTTTACTCAGATTGGAGAAGAAAGCGAGGCGAATGGATGGATGGAACTCTCAACATTCCTGTGCCACCGTTTAGTATACTCCGAGGGGTGTGTATTAGAAGTCTTCAACAGCAAGTTTTGGCAAACGATTTGTGGTCCTTTGTGCGAATATTATATACGATGGAGGAACGACGTTCAGTGTAATCAAGACAGCGGTTTCGCGGCTTCATAATGTCGACCGGATGATCGAACGCTCTTCAGCTTTAAAAAAAATTTGATGCAGTGCACACTGACGGAAGAAGAAGAAAGCGTCAGGTGAATAGAACTTCGTTGTAATTGGATACACTTAGAGGCTACGAACCGTAAGATGAAGAAACGACCATTAGCAATATCGTAGGTAGTTTAATGTTCATTAAGAAGAAAAGATAGGAAATAGTTAGAGTCATTATCAAAAATTTTTGTACAATTTTTCGTTTCTTTTTGTGGAAAATTTGAATTCTGTAATGAGGCATATCCAGAAAGTAAGTGTAAAAGGCTCTCACGACCGGAGGCATTTTACTTTCATCATGATAGCAACACAACAGTAGTAGCCAGAGTTCTCCCCTTTACAACTATATCAATGTTGCCGTATATCTGGTGCAGCTCATCGTACTCGGCGACGGAGACCCTCTTCCATCACGAATTTGACACCAAATTTGCACTCTGTGGTAAATGGTGGTAAATGGTCGCTGTGGTAAATGTCACAAACACTTACTCACTTCCGTACTCGTCCCGTCCATCGCATTTCTTCCCAATTGATGGACCGGACATTCTAGGTGCATGTTACAAAACATTTGCGGGGGGTCGTCATCAGAATTGGGTATCTCATCCGAGGGAGAACTAATTTTTTTATCGGAGCTGGTTTCTACGTGGCGGCTCCCAAACCTAGGCGAGTAGGTTTAAAATGAGATAATATTTTATTCTGAGTCGGTCTTATTGACAGCTGTTACTTAATTTATACTCAGTTTGGCTTGCCGTTTCATAACGAACAGATTTACATGGTGTGTCCCAAAAATAACCGAACTTTTTGGATATAAAATAGTAAAATACACATTATATTATCTTTGAAAGTTATTATTTATTCAAAATAGGTTCCATACAGTACGGCGCACCGTACAGACGTTGCTGCTGTGAAGCAGAGTATCGAAGTAGACCCGAATGAGTTCATTTGCCATCGCGCGCAACAATTAGAGTTGTGACCATCCACTTAATGGAAGATTTTGCGGAAGAATCGTAGTCCTGCGTGCTTATAAAATCCAGTTTGTGCTACAATTGAAGCCGAACGACCATCAAGCGCGTCGAATGCACGACTTTCAGTGGAACAATTTATTCAGTGATGAAGTTCCTTTTTTGGTTGAATGGGTGTACGTTAATAAAAAAAAAATTGTCGCCACTGGAATGACCGTGACATTCTCAAAAAATCACTGTTAGGTGTGCTTTATAAGCGGAGGGTATTATTGGCGCATATTTTTTTATAACTAAAGCCGGCCATACTGTTCCATAGCAATGGGGATTACTGACTGTTTTGAGGTTGAATTGGAGGTTGGTGATGAGAACGACTTTTGGTTCCAGCAAAATGCCTTACAGCCAACAAAATAATTAATTTATTAAAGGAAACTTCCGGTTAGCGCATTAACTCGCGTCATGGGCCTGGAAGATCGTCGGACTATTTTTTGTGGGGTTATGTGAAGTCTGAAGGCTGACATACGGACCCAATTGCGGCAAAAAGTGGTCGAAAATTGGTCCTCCGACTGGAATTTTTATAAACTAGCACGAAGTCAATTTTAAAAAAATTTTATGGCAAAGCTAAATTCTTGGCCATAACCTTAAATTATATGTATGTGTTTTATTTGTTCTTGAAAGTCAAATTTCTTAAGAAACACTCTTCCTATAAGAGTCTTGATTTCTATGAATTATTTCTTGCATTCATCTTATGCATTTACTCTCGGTTTGGGCTTTCAGCGTTCAAACTGCAGTCACTCATAAGAGGCCAAGAAATCAGGACTGGAGCAAACTTTTTAAAAACTACTGATGGTTTTGTTACTAGATGTGTGTGCTTTCAAAAAAAGTATGAGCCAATTTTAGTTGTTGTTGTTTAATTATTTGTATGTACCCAAAGTAATTTAAAATCGATGAATATGTACAACAAACCGATTGTTAAGATTGTTAACTATGTATAAATATGTGTGTGTGTTTGTGGTTAAGGAAATAAAATATTATGCTCATATAGGTAAACATACATATTCAGTCACACGTGAGAGTATTACATAACTATGAGTATTTCGCTTGGCTTTGTGCAAGCAATACAAATAATAAAATATTTTCTAATACAATTTCATTGCACATTTCGTGTTGAATGTGGTTGTAGTTGTTGTTGGAAGTGTAATAAAAATATGAACAAAAACTAAAAACAGATTGCAATTATACATACACTATAAATGAAATGATATGTATGAGACGCATCCACACATACGCGTGCACTTGTCTTATAAATACCTATGTATGTGTTGAAATTACATACTCCCGTAACGCTCACGTCGACGTCACGTAGAAAGTAGCAGCAGTAGCATGCCACAGGCGGTTTGGCAGACAAATAAATGCATATATATATGCCGTTTTATGATACACATATGTGGCTAGTATAGCATGTATTATTTGTTTTTGTATTACACTAAAATGCATTTATATGCAAGATGGCACTTACATATGTATGTAGTATATATTTGTGTATGTACATATGTGTGTGTGTTTTTTCCGGCAATGATATGCGTATCACTTGACTAGCATACTGAGCTTTTCTTAAACACACACAAATATATATGTACATATATATATGTGTGTATATACATACATATATAATTGTATTTATGTGTAGGTATGACAGAGATGTTTACGCAAGACACATGTTTTCCTAATGAATAACCCTGTGGCAAAACAACAACAAAGAAACACTAGCTTATAAGCAATGGGCAAGTGGAAAAACATTGGCTTCGAGCAAAAAGTACAATGCAAGCAGAAAAGCGTTAGCCGAAAAACAAAAGTAGAACCAAAAAGAAAAGGCAAGCATAGATTCATAGCAAATGCTGCAGCAAAAACTTGACTTTGCTTGCTTTTTTTTTTTTTGGCAACTTAAAATTGCAATGAAAACTGCCGGAGATCGCTTATTGTTGGCGCTCACTGTTATAGTATTGTTCCAATTTTATTTCTATTTTATTATATTTCGTTGGTTTTTTGAAATGAAAAAAGAAAAAAATAAATAAAAAATTGCTGTAGTTTTTTTTTGTCAGCTAATATGCCGTAGAGTGTGTGCCTGCTGGCAAGGCAAGAAAGTGAAATGCTGCTTGGAGCGCGTTTTCAATGTTGCAGTACAAGCACGTGCCAGTCATAATAATGTCCACTTTTCAGCTAACAAAACTGTTTCGCTGCTCGAGTGCATAAAAGCAAGGCATCCTGTTGCACTCACGCACGTTCGAGCACACGAAAAGCCACAAATGTGCACATTAGGGAGCACCCCTTGTTGAACACGAAAGCTCTCTATGAACTTTGGGGTCTAAACATATTTTTGGTAAATAATAATTATTTTTCAATAGCGGTATCTGAATGCGGTTAATTTTATTTTATTAAAAATTTTTTTTTTTAGTTTTCAGTATGTAAATTTTTTTCACACTCAAAATTATTTCCTTGTACTTTTTTCGGGAAAAATAAGACAATTTTATGAATGAAAGGAGCTGAAGTAGAGGTAAGTACGCAGCCTTCAGCTCTCTAAAGCTTCAGATAATTACATTGAAATTTTGGAATACATCCATATACTAAATAGAAGAAAGCGCAAGAACCTTTTTCCCCTCCCTTTGAATAAAAAATATAATAAATGAAAATCTGCAGATAATAGTTAATGAGAGAGGACATAATTAGGGTTTAAGAAGTGCATAAAAAAATTTAATAAAATTAAATATAAATTACATACAAAATAGACTAGTTTTTGAATGGTATTTGATGTTTGTAGCGAAATTGTTTTGTAGTCTCAAATATTACAATAAAAAATTTGGAAATTCCTAGTGCTCTCCCATAAATGTGTTTACATACATACACTTCGAAGCGGAAGTGGCTGTAATCATATTCCTAGCATCATAAACTACGTTGTTGGCCTTTAAGCAGTTACGCGCACTTTTATTTGCCAGTAAAGGAAAAAACAAACTATTCGGTGTTTGTGTACTCACCTAGCAGCTACTCAATTAAATTAGTTATAAAATACGTTATAATTGAATTTTAAAAGCAATTTCTTGTTGGACAAACATTCATTTCAAGGTGTAAATATATTATACGGTACTAAGTATATGCTATATGGTGACATACATATAACAAACAGTTTTTTTTTTTCAAATAGAAAGCAAAGGTTCGGTCGCCCACTGAGAAATAAGAATAAATAAAGCCTATAAGCTGATTAATGAGCTAAGTATAGTGAAAAGTATTCTTCTACTTCGCTGGTCGGCGCCAAATGGAGATACTAAGTACAACCAGGTCATTCTCCAACTGGTCTTCTAATGTTCCTTTCGACTAGTCACGAATGCCTGGTTCACTAACAGACCCACAAGTTGCTCAACAGATCATCGAAATATAATTCACAAGAAATTGGAAGAAGAAGGTTTTTCTAGTTAGTCACCACATTTGGGCAAATTCTAAAAAAAATTTATTGCTTTTGTAAAAAGTTTGTTGAAAGTCCGATTATATTTTTTTTCTTTATTTTCTTTCATCTAAATGCTAGTTAATGACATAAGCTAAAACACAATTTTTTTCCAAGAAGCTAAGGGATTTGACGCCACAATGACGGCGTTGTAAGTGTTTTGAAGAACAGGAATTTTATCAGAGAGTCTCTGATACTCTTCAGCAAACCATTTATGTTGAGATAAAACTATTAGTTTTCTCTGAATGTTCGATATTTTAAGATCCGAAACTGCTGTAAAGCCGAACGAATGTTAATTTTGGATTTTCTAACCCTTTCTAGTTGTTCCACCGAGTGTGCAACTGTGTAGCGTGTACAACGACATTTTTAGTTTCAAGCGCGACTTTCTCAATCTTCGTCTCTAACGATGGCCAGTTTTCGCTCTCTGCTTGTCTGTTGCTCTCAAACTATGAAAACTAATGTCTTCAACAGAGACACTGTTAATGCAACGAAATGTTGTTGGAGATAAATCTGCTTTTAAATTTATTTCGCACTATCTTCTTCCTTTTATAAAAATCCATTTATTTAAGCTTCAAAGGAATTAAAAAATTGTTGGCTGGTTTATTAAAAAAAAAAAATAGATAGATATAAAAGCATTGAAACTCTCAGTTGGGAAAATTAATTTAAAAAAGATCTTTTTGTAATGAAAGTAAATGAAAAAAAAATTATGATTTTTTTATGATTTTTTTTTTTCATAAATGGAAAGTTATAACAAATTCTCAGGAAATACACGTATGTAAAATGAAAAATATCTATGTATTTATAAATAATGTACGAGTAGATGAACATTTTTTTAATACAACATTAACATTTGAAATGAGATGTTAATGCGATTCACAGTAGTTGCTAACTCAAAGTAATGGAAATATTTTACGTAGGGGAAGTGCGCCAGTCGGGGCACTCTCCTGTTGCGGGTTCTCCTACCTAAATTTTGACAAAAAGCGAATGTACATAACTGATTTGAATATTGTCAGATATGTATATAGGTTTAGTTCACGTAAATAAGATGTAGCTGTGAACATAAAAACAAATCGATTGCAAAAAGTAAATGCTAAAATGAATTAAAATTTTTTTTCAAAGTGGAATAAATCGGTGTAAGTTATCTTAAAAAAATGAGTGTAATGCATATCTGAGCAGTGTTTCATTGTTTTTTGTAATTTTACATTTGATCGTTGAGTTTGACCATCGTAATTGCGTGGCCTTTTGGAAAAATTATTGCCATTCCCGGTTGTAGGTACTTGTTTTTTTAGTGAACGAGTGCTTTGAGTTTAGGAACTGCCTAATCTCATCGCTTCTGTCGACGTAACGTATTTTATTATTTTTTTATGCAATTTACGTTTTTTAGTCATGTAAACCCCAGACAGATCAGTAAAACAAACTATTGCAAGGAATTAATTGTTGCCTAGTGGGCAATAAACATGTCAGAGATCTATAAGACTCTTGATTTGACATTGACTGCCAAAATTATCAAATCTAATTTCAATCCCGCATCCTCAGCGACTATAATTTTGTTGAAGCCCTTAAACAAAATGAGTTAGGAGCTGAGGGCGAGGCTGAAGCAGGACTGCACCTAATCGACGCACTTAGACAAGATATTGGACGTGATAAATTTTAGTTTACCAGTCCAGAAACTTCTACATCCAAAACATCTGCATACCACTTTGAAAAGTAGTTGTTCCTCTGCAAGCGGCTACATCAAAGAAACCTTCGAATCGTGATAGAAAGCCGAGTTTGTCTTCTCCTGAAAATTTTTTTGTGAAGAAAATCTTCCAAGAGAGCAGCTAAGCAACTATGTAGGAAACTATTTCCACTCAGAAGAAACGTGGGCGGAAAGCAACACCAGCCAAACCATTACGTAAGCTCGCCAAAACAAAAATATGTCCACCATCTGACGATGATCGGGAATTTTGTGTCGTGTCGTGGAAATTAACCATCTCAAAACTAAAATCGAATGCATAAGTACGGTGAATTTGTACACCACAGGTGTGCCAGCTACTTCACATGTAAGCTTTGTGCTTCCGATTGCGAAGATGAAGAGAGCGATACGTAATTTAAAAATTTTATTTATAAGTTTTTTTAGTGAGCCAAAGGCCATGTTTGTTTATATGAATTGAATATTTTTTTGTTACACAACAAAGAAAAATGGTAGAAGTGACACTGTTTCAGAGATCACCACATCTTCTCATCAGACTTCTTATGGCAGGTATCGAACCAACGGATCCTGACTTAACAGGCGAGTGCTCTACCACTGCGCCAACATCAGCCATTTAATCTATTGTTGTATTATTCAATTCATTATTAACTAACAACTATTAAGTGTGCTAATAATTTCTGACATCGGAGGCGGCTTAATATAAAGGGGCAAAACCATAAATTAGAGGAGGTGCTCGGCCAAAAATTTCTTCTGCGGTTAAAATGCACCAATTATATATACAAGTATGTACATATGGTATAAATAAGTTTTCATTTTCTCTTCAATACTTTTCCTTCTTGTAATAGTTTTTTTCCATCAGCTTTTTCGAATTTAAGCAACTTTTTCCAGGGTACAAAATTTTTGTTGCCAAAAAAGGTCACTTCACTAGATATTTGAAATTTTCCCAGTTAAAAGAAGTCTAAAGTTAGTTAAGTTAGCTCTAACTTTCCATTTGGAAACAGTGCCCACAACCGGCATATATCCCCTATGTTCTCGTATATACCATATGTACATATATAGAAATTTGAAAAAACATATAAAAATTGCTTGTAGCATTGCAAAAGTGTTCGACAACTTTCCTGAATGTTCTGCTCACAATAAAAAATAATTATATTTTCACATTGATTACCTTGTTGTTACTAAGGAAATTATTATTATTAACTTTTATTTTATAATTTTTTTTTGTGCGTTTAAATTAACCGCTTCATTGTTGTTTTTATGTACATTTTATTTACGAATGCGGTTTTATATATAAATATGAACATTTCCTGGAAATAAGTTGTTATTATTTTTTTTTTTTTTTTGTTATTTATTCAATAAACTCCCTTTGGCCTACAAGCACACATACACACGCACGTTTATTTGTTAGCAACGCAATGGAAAGCTTATTGTTTAAAATTTGTATTTATGCTTGCAATAGCGTGAGTTTAAAACTAGTTGTTGTTCTTTTCCACAATGCGAAAATCAAACAACACTTTATGAAAGTTTTTAACTTTTTGCCAACAACACTCAAACCGCTCTCGAAATGGTCAGTTAGTCGGCAGAAGCAGCAATAGCAGGAAATAGACCCACAGGAACTCTTATGGTACTAACTGGTCTGTGTTTGTGTGTATATACAAATGTTTATGTTCATTTATTCTCATTTCCTTTACATATATACATAGGTACATACACATATAGATACAAGTACATAAACACAATAAAGTTATGCTTTGCATGCAAACCCCATTTAAACATTTTTGAGCTTTGAAAGTTGCTCAATTGCAGTTGCTGCCACATCGTTGGCTAATTGAGTACGCCACTCAAGCATGTGATGAATTTATACATATGCACCGTACATACATATATAGCAAATAGGAAAAACAACAAGCAAACATAGGCAAATAAGCAAATTCGTATGAATTTAAATAACAAACGAGGAAAGTGTGCTCAAATGATTGTTGTTTTTTTTTTTTTTAATATTTTACCAGCTTTTACTTCTCCCCCCCATCTAATGCAAAAATAGAAATATAGGGTTAGCCATTTAATGGTTCCAAAAGTGTCTATTTTTTTACGTTCCTAAGAGCGAGCAGATTTATCTCTCAGGCAATACCTAATTAAGCAAATTCGTGGCTTTTGGGACTCTCAAAAAGCCCAAAAAGCCTTACTGTCTGGTGCTCTTTTTTGGACCGGAGGTGTGATAACATCTTTGAAAACGACAACAGCGAGACTGTCACTGTCAATTCGGAGCATTGTGGTCGTATGATAACCGACGTTTTTTGACCTGAAGAAGAGCACGACTTGGACAATACCTATGTGGTTTCAACAAGATGGGGCCGCATGCCATACAAAACGCGTCAGTATGGCTTTATTGCAAGAGAAATTTCCCGTGGGCATAATCTCTCGTCTCGCCGATGTCAATTGTAGTGTTTCACATAAAATGCCAAGGCTCAAAATTTAACATAACATAAAAGGAATTTCATTTTAAAAAAAACTTAAAAATTATTTTAAATTCATATGATTTAGGTTTCTTTTGAAAATCGCAAAATGTATAACCCTTCGTGTTCATTTTCAATGCATTTTAGTTGCCCTTTATTTGTTTACGCTGTGTTTGTTGTTGTGTTGGTGGTGTTGGGTTGATTTATGGAATAATGAAGTAACTCAAATCAACTGTGTATGGTTTCTAAATTGTGATATTTGAGTTTAATGTTGTTTCTCATAATTATTGTGCTCCCTGTAGCTGGGATATCGAATTTTTGGGTGTTTTGCAGTCAGCATCTCTTCACAGTAATATAATCCTTCCTTAAAATTCTCTGCTAGTCAAAGTATTATAGAAGAAAAACGTGTGATTAACCAATAACGCTTGAAAAAAATTGCGAAATATTGAAAACGTACTTGCAGTAAGGCGAGTTTTCAGCCTCAACTGCATGAAAATTAGGTAAGGTGATACTGGTTGACTGCCACGCCTTACATAAACCTGTTTGGTCTTAGTGATACCAGATGGTGGATCAGTTTAGTTTGAGCTGAAGTGGTCGCCACGTAGGACGTCAACATGTACCGCGAATCTTCTTGATATCTAAGATGGGTCATAGCTATAGTCGATAAGGAGCAGAGTTGTTGTTCCAGTGCCTTTTTCCCTGCACTTCTTATATGTGTCACTGCTTCTAATGCCCATTCGGCTTGCGGGTGATGCCAGTGGATTGTGACTTGTCGGTGGGCCAACAATCGTTCTGAAATCTAGCCTGTGTGTGGATAAAATCCTGCATATTGTCAAGGCAATTCGTATTACCTTGAATTGTCTGCTAGTCTTTTTGGAAATAGGGTATTTCCTTGTTCGGTAGCCAGACAGCAATCTCACCGAAAATTTTGTTTCCCGAAATGCCTACGTGGCATGACAGCCGCTGCATCCACCACATCGACCGCCTCCCTGCTTCTAAAGACATTTTCTGACGTAATAAGATGTGATCTTATTACCCTAATAGGCGCTTGGTTATGAACGCATTTATTGATATTTTTAATTTGGTTTCCTTCATTATTAGCTATCTCATCAGCTTTTCTAACTACAAATACTTCCGCCTGGAAAATTCTGCAGTATGCTTGGAGCTTGAAGGGTTGTAGGTGACCTAGTTACGCGTAATAGATTCTGCCGACAAATTCATCAATCATTTTTGATCAGTCTGTTGGTGGATCGCATGCTACAGCGTCATTCACCCTCTTTAAATGTGACTTGAAACCTTCATGGAGGTAAGTGGTTGTCGACTGAGGGTAGGTTGAGTAGGTAGGAGTGGTTTCTGTTATGCATAGTGCAAGGAACCGCTGCATTCGACCTAATGGTTTCCTGTATGATTTTACTGCGGTAGCGGTCTACCAAATGAGGGCACCGTAAAGCAAAATCGGCTTGACTACCGCTGTGCTACACCAATGCACAAGGCATCTAGCATCTCTTGGCAACCGTAGAGGGCACGAAATTCGAAAGAAAAATAATACACCTTCCAGTCGAGCGATCTATTGCGCATTGTGTTCTAAGGTCGCCAACAAAGCGAAATGACAAAATTTTTGTATTTTTTGCCGGAAGACAATAAGGATACGCCAACCATACAGAGGCGATTTATGATTTGAAATACAAAACTGAAATCACCATTGCAGCCATAGAAAATCAAGTTGACAGATGGAACAGAAATGGTTACTGACATTTTTTGGAATTACTTTAATTATTTGCCCCAAAGAGGGTTTGTCAATATTGGATTTGTGGCGTCGATTATGGGATCTCAATCTGATTAATGCTTTTTATTTCACGTTATTGTAAGCAATTCACTTTTTAGCAGCCCTTGGGGTGATTATGATTAAAATTCCGCTAAGAGTTTCAAAAGTGTTCAGTAATGTGGTTTTCCTTTGGTATGTGAGAATCCCAAACCCTTAGTTAATTAGTTAAAACTATGCAAAATATTGGTTTCAAGTCTATTTCATAGGCGGAAGAGGTAAGAAAAGAAATTGCCAACAGCTTTTTTATTATAAACTAGCGAACTCATTAAAAAAGAAACCCAAAACCAACAAGAAAATATGTCCCACATTTGACGAAAGAATTGGTTTATGTTCGTAAAATACTATAACTTTATAAAGAAAGTGTTAAAATTTGGAAATAATAACACATACCCTTTCGCAGCGGAAATATGTTGCTGTGAGAAAAATCATAAAAATCGAACTTTTGAGTTAAGCCGTTATAAACACTCAAAAGATTGAACTTTAATAGGTATTTAACAAATTTGTATAAAAAATTTACATAAAATTTGACAAGTTACTCATGAAAGTCTTTTTAAGAATTCACTCCATACAATGGTAAAAACTGCAAGAAAATCCTTCAAATTGTTTATGAATTTCTCGCGAACGGACCGACAGACGGACAGAAGTACAGACGCGGAGCAGAAGTTTGGTTTATAATATTTAAGCATTAAAAAATAAAGGGGAGTATATTATCATTTCCTAACCAATACAGGCACTTTAATTTGGATTGACATAAAATCTATGTAATAAAAAAGTTCAAAAAGCGAAATTTTATGTCAAAATATTTTGGTTTAAAAAAACTTGTTTTATCAAACTTATGCTTTATGAAAATTTGAGATTTTCGAGAAATAATACAAATCTATATTACATACATATATTGTTAGCAATATTGAAGTGGGCTTTTCTGATAATTAATTTATTGAAGTACATTATTTTTATTATCTTGAAAAATATATACAGATGTTATTATACTTAATTTTGATGCACAGCTTAATTGCTATAAGAAACCATAGTTCTTTCGTTGAATTTAGAATATACAAAGTACAGAGTTTTGAATTAGTTTTGAACTGAAAATATTTTAAACCCAAAATTATATGTCATATATTTGTTCCGTACACGACAGAAATACATTGGGAACAGAAACCGTTTCCCATAACAGATATGCAATGCCGATTCATAATATCGTCAGCTGAGAGTGGTTGCGTGTTCCCCAAATGTCGTTTTAACCCAAGAAATGCAACAACGAGTATTTTGTCAACTTTTCTCTGGCATAAAGCGCGTTTTGAAAAGTAGAATTCAAAAAGTATGTTAAAAATAATATTTTGTTTAAATAGTTTTTTTTTTTCTGTAAATTTTCCAGAATTTTGCTATAAAGAGTTAAAATATTTTGGTAATAAACGCTGATTATTTGAAGTGTGTGCGAGTATGAGTAAATCATGTGAGAAAAATCTACCTTAAAAACAATTGGCTACCTGTTTTTCTATTTGCCTACGAGTACACCACAAATACAACTTTGCAATTTTGCTTACTTGCGCCCCTTCACTACTCTTTAAGAGCAAGCCCAACACAGTTTATGGCATTTGCTTTGAACACAAGGCAATAGCCTCGATCCAAGTCAAAAGTTTTGTAGTTAAACTGCAATAGCTGTAGTTCTTCATGTTCACTGAATCGAGCGCATCTTAAAGTTTTGCCACTTCAATCAGGTAAAGCAGTTAATTGCTTGTTGTGCTTCACTACAACGTTCGGTTGATCGGTTTGCTGAGTGAATCGTCAGCAGCGCTACAGCGATAATGGTGAAATTTTGAATAAATAGTAATGGATACCAGGCAGTCTTTTAAACGCATTTAATAACTCAATGGCGGTAGTTTTATACATACATACATACATAGTACGAGTATGTGTAACCAATATATAATATATATATAATATATGACTTACCTTGAGCACCTCATCATCATCGGGTAAATCATTGGCGGTGTAAAAGTGTACGGCTGGTTGATTGGAGTAAACCCTTAACATGCGGCCACTTTCTTTGTGGGTGATTCTAGCATTTGAAAATAAATTTGTAATTAATCGATTGTAATGAGAATTTGTGAGAGATAATTCTTCCTTTATCTATCACTATACATTTATTTTACTCAACGCAATACTCACGTGGCAACCGGAATTACCATATCCCGTTTGAGTATACCACGATCTATGACCCAGTGGTGATCGAATCCTCTTAAGTATCCAATACGATCTTTTAGACAAGCTCCTTGGCGAAAGTCGAGAAATGAGTCTTGTACTGGTATCAAATCGCCTGTGGGTAATTTGTGTTCTCCCTGCGTATCAAGTACATGACTACTATTTATCGTAACGCCATGATTAAGAATTGCCCGACGACCCACATTCTGCACATACATACAAACATATACGAGTATATACCTATACAACAAAACAAATGTACATAAAGTTTGGATCAATTTCTACTTACATAGCCGGCTAAATTGAAATACGTGTGATTTGTTATATTGACCATGAATGGTATTGTAGTTGATGCATAGTAAGCAATATCCAGTACATTATCGGTGGTGAGCTTATAGACAGCAGTACATTGTAATGAACACGGATGACTTTCTGACCAAACTGGTGAGGTATGGGTGAAAACGACGCCATTGTGAAGTAACCGATCAATATACCAATGCTGTTTGTCTAAACCTTCATAACCACCATTCCAGTGATGTCCACCTAAATTTTGAGATGTATAATAGGAAAAATTCATGTAATTGTGTTTGATAAATCCACCCCGTAAGCGACCAGCAATGCGTCCAATAGTAGCGCCAAAAAATGTATCTCCTTGATGTATATATTCTAATTGGAGAGGAGAGAAATGATACAAGAATTCTAATATTAAAAGACAAAATTTCACTATTTTTCAAAAAAAAAAAAAAATAAAATAAAATAAAATTAGATGAAAATTGTGACGCTGTCGCCGTGCTATGTTTTATTATTTTATAAAATTTAAGACCTCATAGCATACTTTAAGGCTGGACGCCAGAGGACTGAGCGCGCTATTGACAATATAGAAAATAATTTTACAACATTTTTTAGAGATTAAGGTAAAGTTAAGTAAAATATATATTTGTGTTGAGTTGTCCATTCACTTTATGTTCCCTAGGAATATGAGTAACGCTCGTGCGAAATTTTAAAAGCAGTTCGGTAAAACCGGCCACTGCAATCACAGCAAACAACTTATAGTATATTTTATTCGACTTGTACTTCTTCGCTCTGAGAGCATTAGTCAACCGCTTATAATATAAGAGAACTTTGTGACAAATGATTTTCGATAGTATCAAAAGAAAAGCTGATACGATTAGGAATTTGTTAAGCAATAGTAAGAAAAACCTCTCTATCTCAGAACTATGCGGTTCAAACCCAAACAGTGTGGTATAGATAAAGAGAGTCGGAGAGGAAAGCAGAGAGAGAGAGAGCTGAGAAACAGAACCTGACAGTTGTTCTTGCGGAGAATTCGAGCAGATAGCCAATACAAAAAATTTCTACGAATATATGAATGAATAAATGAGTTATGAATGCCGAAGCTAATTACATTGAGCGACAACACTCCAGCTTTGAACGTTTTCGACTCGTGCCAACCGGTGCAAGTAGCAGAAGAGGAAGATCTCCACTTCATTAGAAAAATCATGTGGAGAAGGACCTAGTTGCACTTGGTGTCTTCAATTGCGAGAAATGGGAGTAAAACCAAAAGTTGCATTGTTGTTAACTCAGCTCAGCAGAAAACACTTCTTCAGTCAAACTCTATCGATCAACGACAAAGTAAACTAATTTCAATATTAGCATGAGTGGCTGTGGTTAGTGCATATCTTCGGATTGAAATCTTAGCAATCGAATTGAGGGTTCTAATGAGGATATCAACTGAGGACGAAAACGAATGCGTATCTTATGATATTGTGCTCCCATGAGATGAGCAAAATTGATATAGCGTTTGTCTACTAAAATTTTCCAAAACATAAGAGATAAAAAATTAAAAACAAAATAAAAATGTTCGACAAAAAAGGCCAACACTTAACCCATTGTGGTGAAGTGTAAAGCTGATTAGCGAACCACTACCACCCAAGCTTTGAATCTCCTAACTCTGCCGCTGCAGTGTGTGTCTAGATGAGAGAGCACGCTTGTTGTATGTGCTGTTGTTGTTAATATTATTATTAATATAATATAATTTGTAGCGAAAATGCAACAGACTAACGGAAAGTGAACATTTCATTTGTCAAGTGCTACTAAAATCGTTCGCCAACCGACAAATGCCTTCACCTCGGATGCCACACTTTCCGCCGGCGAAGCGTCGACAATCAGCGGTTTTGTGGTGGGGAATTTCTTTCCCAAGCTACACCACCTTAAGCTAACAAAAAAAATATACATACAGATATACATATATGTAAATTTATATGAGTTAGCGCTGGCCACTAACGTTGCTTCTTTCTCGTCGCTAACGTATTAACGTCAAATGCGCATATGAAATGACCAAAAATGCAGAGCTCGGTGGCTTAGTGCAACGACCACTGCACACTCACGCTACATACACGCGTACGCTTACTTACACGTACATACGAGTACATCCGCCATATATGATGACCCCAGCTTGGCGATAGACGCACAGACAAGTCGCATTTTTGTAGAGGTCAGACGCTGTTGAGTGCAGTCACTATTTAATTTTGTTACTGTTATTGTTGTATTTTTATTCATTTTATGACCACTATTACAGTTGCTCTCGTGCTCTTGCACGTTCTTTTTTCCGGGTGTGAATTGCGATTTTTGTGCTTTGGTCTTCCGTTACGCTGCCGCAAAGCGTCAGTTCCGCTTAAGTGGGAAATTTGTTACCCTCGAAGCGTTACAAGTGGTAACACCAAATTGGCCCTCAACGAGTGCAAGGGAGTGTGAGTATGCGCAAGCCAAACAATAGAGAAGAGAGAGAGAGAGAGAAAGCGAGTACAAAAAATATGTCAAATTTTGGACAGAGGGAGAAAAAAGAAAGAAAAAAAAGACTTACAGGCAGACAGACAGCTGCATGCGCATACGAACAGACGTGGATTTAGCTGACCACTCCAGATGGCAGGAGTATTTTGTGTGCATCCGGCACTTCCGGCTGCTTATGTGGACTCAACATTCTATTTTTTCCGGTCTTCCACCAAGTGTATCCGCTGCCATTCTAACCCTGCCCTCCGAGCTGCCGAGCTGACGCGCTCTGCGTATTGTTTAAGTTGTTTTTAGCCATTGTTTGTCTGTCCGTCCGGCTATCATGGTTTCGGTATGAAATTTGCCACGTTGTTAAAGGGAAATGTGTTACACGTGAGTATGTGTGTGCGTGTGTGTGCATTAAAAAATGTGTTTGTGACACATATGCCAACATATGTACATATGTGTTTGCTCGCTCGAAATATGCCCGACAGTAACTAATACTGACACCTCTGCTTTATTCATTTCTCTTTTGAGCTGTGTTTGTCTGTTGGTTTAAAATTCTAGAATATTCAACAGAATGAAATTTAATCGTTTGTCAAAACAATGAAGTGGACTTTAAAGAAGTGGCAGAGAAAAGGCGAAAGTTAGCAGAAAAGAGAGTGTGTAAGTATGTACGATAGTTCTAGAAGCAGTAGTCTGCTTTAGAGGCTTCATAAATGCATTTTTTCTTGAATCTATTCTTAAACTATCCAAAAATATGTATATTGGCCAATTCGACATATTTTAGCAGCTAGAGTAGTTTTAGCGGCCCAGCGTGGAGCAGGTTCGAATGCTCGGGCAGATCTTTGAAGTGCGTTTTCCCGAGTTTTCATTTTTATAAGTTTTAGAAAATGGCACCGGTGTTAGAAAAAAGTTCATATAAAAGAGACACTCATAAGAATTAAAAAAAAAAATTGGTGCTACTGTTTCAGATACATCGCCCGACCGCTCAGTCGCTCCAGAAAACATAATCACATTATTCTTTGCGAAACAATTTCAGATCAATTTCATTTTGTAAATTCCCAACCTTTTGTATTAATCTACATATGATCACTGGTACCTGAAATCTGTATTTATATACTGAACAGCGAAAATCTCGGTGAGAAATATTTTTTTTCTGGACATTTTATTTATTTTCCCATCTCTCATAAAATTCCTTGTCCTATTGGCAAATAACACCGTCCAGCACGATTTTTGACCCCCGAAAAAATCAAAAATTTTCGGAAACTAGGTGAAAACAACCCCTAAATGGAGGTCAACCCCTAAAAGGGGGGTTGTTTTCACCCCTAAAAACCATAAATCCGGCACAAGAACCCCCCAACCAAACTCTCGATATTTCTTTCGAGTCACAATCGATGTGATTTTATCACCAGTCACCATCTACTTTAGAAATGAGGCGATTTTGTTACGTATCGATATAAGGCCCATGAGGTTATTTTCTCGTGAACACATGTGGCATACATACACCAACTTACTTTGTGTATCCAGCCTTTTTAAAGTGGTGCTAAACTGCTAATTTTGCTTCTGGTCAAACGAAATAGTGCTTGCATGATGGCAAAATAGACGATCCCTATTAAATTATTGACATTTTCTACAATTAGCCTTCCCACTGTGGAACCTATTTTACATCAAAATTAGTGGAACGAACCAAAATTGTGCATCGGAACCATAAACACTATTCATATTTTGAGCTGCCTGACTTATCTTTTCGCCTCCATAGAAGAAAAATTGTAGAATATAGAGTTTTTTCTCCTTGATTGTGAGCATCTGACATGCGCTCGAATACTACCGAGTTGAGTAATCGTCTCGTTCGTGTTTTTATGGTAGTTCAATATATGATCTTTCCAACGCCATCTGTCGTAATTGAAATCTTCATATATTTACATAAACAATAGTTCACTTTAAACCTGAATAATTGCATTTTGCTTGACTAGAATTCAAATTCAGGAGAATTCGCTTAAGAAAATACACAAAACTTATAAAAAAAATTTATAATGATAAATATGTAAATATTATATAATTATTGTATATGCATATAGTATAGAATTTACATACCATGGGAAGTATCAAAGCCGGCTGCAAGTTCTGTAATTTTGTTCTTTTTATCTGGCACTTGTATGGACAGGATAGACGCTCCATAAGTCATAACCTTATTAATCCCCATTATCATAGTATATAGCAGGAAATCCAAAGTAGTAAGGTGTGGTGTAATAAGATGATATGCGAAAAGAAAAATAATGAATGAGAATCTTAAAATCAAACTAAATTAATTTCTACTAATAGATTAAATGTTGGAAAATTCTTTAGTCCAGAAAAACTTTGAAATGCACGAAGAAATTTGTATTAATGCAGGATATATATTTTAAGCCACCGCTATTTATACATATATATACATAAAAGATCCTGCACTTTATTTTAATTGTTATGCCACATTTGACCAAATATGTTGCGTAATACATCCAACTCGTTTCCTCTTTACCAAATAACTACTTGTATGCAGAAGAGTACTTTCTTTATTCTTCTTAAATGCCCACCATGCTCCCATGCCTTGCATTCTTGTACGCTATCATCGGATACATTACGGATAAATGTTGTGAATTTCCTGAGGAGACTTAACAAAAAGCGCTCGTTACTCATACGTATTTCAACGGAAGTTGACCATTTCGGCTGTGTCCAGCTTAAGGAGTGACGGCACTCCTTGTTGGTTGGTTTGAAACGCTCCATAGCTGCACGTGCCAATCTGCTTACCTCTTTGATGGCCTTTTGGTGCAGTTGGAGGGTTTTGTTTATATGTGTAATCATATGTACATATACCATATAAAAAAAAAATATATATGAAGAAATGCTCGTTTTCTTTCAGAATTATGCGAGTTTTTCGAGGATTACTTTTATGAAGGATTTTAAGATTTTACACATAGAGAAAAAGGAAGAGAAAATTTTGCCTTTATAGTCAGGCAATTTTAAAAAATAAATTAAGGGAAATTTTAACAGAAAAAAAGCATATTTAAATGTTTTAATCAAGATATCAACATTAACATGAAAATCACATTTATATGAACGCGATACCTAACCAAACTGGCGAACTGGACCGATTTAGTTCATATATTGAACGTAAAATAAATAAAACATTTGTGCAAAAATGTCAAATACGAATATAAGTTGAAGAGAAGAGATCGATAACATAAGCGTACTCGTATTATAGAACATGTGAATCGATTGGTCGTTATCGAGATTATACAAACAGAACTTTCATAGCACACAGTCTAAAGTAAAAAATTAAAATATTAAAAAATGGGTAAAGCTTAAAGATAAAAAAAAATTATTAGGATTTCCTCCTATCTAGAGCTTTTATTAAATAAAAATTTGCAAAAACCAATGAAATTTTATATTACTGGCATCACATCGAAGAGAGCTATAGCGAAAAATTACTTTTAAGAGGGTTCCCATTTGCTTTAAATATTTAGTTCGAAAAGAGAAAAACTTAAAAGATATGAAATATTAATTACATTGTGGAATAAAATTAAAAAAAAATAAACAAAAACAAAAAAATCAGCATTAGCATGAGTGATATAATAATGTATCATAAATGTCAAGGCTTGCCCAATGTAAATTTGAAGAAACTCGTTCAATGACGTCAACGGCTGTCATAACCTTTTACCTTGCAAACTTCGAATAAAAGTGTAATCATTACGTCTGTATATAAAATAAAATCAATTAAAAAGAAATTTAATAGTTTTTCTTTCAATTGTAAATTATACTGGTACATTTTGCGGTATCCGTTCCGGATTTCTTCCTACCGATGGAACGTCTGTCATTTTGCTTTCACCTTTGGAATAGTTTTTGGAATTACACATGTACATATCTACTATTTGCACTATTTATAAACGTTACTTAATGCTATTTTTGTTAAAGATGCAGCCAGAGATTGAAAATGTAAAAAGAAAAAAATTTTTTAACAAAAAAGTATTAATTATAAAATATGCCAGGGATTAATGGGTACTCATATTAATTCATTTTTTTTTAATTTTGTTTTAAAGTTTATTTTTTCAAATTAACTTTGTTGTATTTTACATTCTAAAATATATGATAAAGGTCCTTTGAAAGCTGTTATTGGTTTTCTAGGTCCAAAGATAGAAAAATAGATTATCGATAAAAATAATTTCTTCCACTTGGACAGAATAAAAAAAAGCATAAATTGTTTCAGGCATAAATTATATTTTATTTAAAAAAAAAAAATATTTTTATAAGTTAAAATTTCTTTAAGTCTGGCGCAATATTTTAACTTGCAGCGTAAATCGTTATATGAATTAATACATACACTTCTTTTAGAATAAAATATTTTAAATTCTACAATAGAATCGAAGGAGCAATTTTTGTAAATTAAAAAAAAAAATAAAAAAATATGTGTTATTATGAATTATTTGTTTTTATTTAAGCTTACAATTAATCTTTCAATTTTCGATTTTCATTTAAAAATCAAAAATTAGAATATTTCATTAATTTTAAAGTTTTATTCATTTCTTAATGTATTTCCTTAATAGAAAAGCAATCAGAAAATTTAACCATAGTGATTGAAACTGATCCCTCCACATCTTCCAAAATTTATTTTCAGTAAATGAATCTTAGCCTCAACTCTGTCATTGCTGAGAGAGTACTTCTATATGCAGTGTTGTGAGTTTATTCTTACTCAGAGTGAATCGCTGAAGCTCTAGTAAGCTCTTTGCGCTCACAACAAAGGTTACTCTCGTTTAAGGGTCAGTTGACGGCTACCAGATCTTTTGCTCCAACACTTAGTCATTGAGAAGGTTATTATAATTCGGGTAATGTAATTTAAGAGCGTGTAGAGTTTTAAGAAATGTTGCTGCTCTTATATTGGATCGCATATATGTATGAGCTGTCGTGATTTAAATCGTAAATGTATTCTTTTTCTTATAATTTTTTTTTTAAACAGCAAACTCTACAAATTTGTTTCACAGTGCATTTACTTCTCGCCAGCAGTTAAGCGTAAATTTAACCGTTATTATGCTCAAATTGATCCTTCAATATTTTCATCGACCATATCTTTTCTCATCCCTCTTATTGTTGTTGACTGTAAATCGTCCTTACCCATTGTTGTCTTCACAGTCATTACTATCGATGGCTATTGAAATAGTGACAAAAAAAAAAAAAACAAAAAAAAAATTTAGTTCTGCCAATGGATTTTCCACCCTTCTTGTCCAATTGTTTTCCACATTTTTTTCAATATTGATTTCGCGAAATTACTGTAAGTTTTAAACTGCTTTCCTTTTATTGCATGTATGTACATGAATGTGTGATTGTTTGCGTAAAGTGCTTGCAAAATTTAAATCTCCTTTTTTTTGGGTTACTTTAGCCGATTAACCCTACTAATAATGTCAAATGCTTACATTCCCAAATTCTCACATACCGCATCACCATAGAAAAGAAAGTGTTTTTCAATTTAAAATTCTCCACCCAAAACGATCAATTCACTAGCTATACTACATACATAGGTATGTATGTACATAGATATACATTTATATGTATTTAGTATAACTTTGTCACTTCTTCGAAAACCGTTTGAACATCTCCCTTAACACGCCGCAATTGTCGCTGTTATTAAGAGGTCATTGTACCCTATTACTAGTACACATACACACACACATTAATGTCAATGCAGATTGAATATGGTTGGCGGCAGCAGCAGCAGCAGCCTTTGTCTCAGTCATGTGGTTAGAATGGTTTCCTTGGCATTTTATTGCATGACAAAATTATTGACTTAAGTCACAAAACGTGAATGCCGGCCGTAAGGAGTGTTGTGTTGTTCGCACTTTGGTATAGGAAAGATGGACAGAAAGGGTTGTTGATGTCTTCTGCTTGTCTTCGCCTCGTTGTTTGCCATTGATAACTGGTATTCGGCAAAAAAGAAAAAAAAAAAGAAAAAAAATCTAGAAGGGGCCGCCATTGGCAGTCGTGATAACGGCTATTTCGTAATACGGAAATGGCATTTTGTGTTATGTCTCTTTTAACTACTTCGACAGGCGGCAGTTAAAAGCGGCAGGGTTAGGTAGTTGGGTGGCCATTCCGTCGGTTGGACAGTCGTTTGGTTTATTGGTTACAGCTTTATGGTCTTACTGCTATTGTTTACATGTGCTCCTTCGACTCAATTGTCCAATAAATGTTTGCATGAAATTGCTGGGGCTCAAACATGTTAATATTCTTCTACTCTTACGACTACATAAGGTACATATTTGCTAAACTGTTGGGCCGTTTATTTATACTTATATTAGTAGATATATATTTCTTGTTAATATATTTCAGCTTATGGATATTTTTTGGGTTGTGAAAGCTTTCAATGACATTTCGAATACATGAAATCAAAAAAAAAAAAAAAAAACAAAAAACAAAAAAAAGATTTGAAGTGACACATCTGTTGATATGACAACAAGTTGAATGGATAAGCTCCTATCAGCCAAATTTAAAATTATTTAAAATTATATTTAAAAAGCCTTGATGTTCAAGAAACAGCTCTACTGAGTAACTTTCCTTACAGTGAATTATGGTAAGAAGACATACTGATATACATACATATCTAGAGATGATTCGCTCTACGATGAGAAGCAGACCCCTAGTAGTTTGAAGAACATATTAAATGGCGGCGGCAATAGCCAAGTGTTTACCAGTGCATGTTACAATACAGATGATCATAGTTCTGGTCCTCATCAAACAAAAATGAAAACTTCCAGAAAAATTTGTTTTTCCAGCAGCGGTTGCCTCTCGACTAGGAATGTCAGTCCTTCCGACTATATATCTGACATAACATAAACAATTCCTAATAAAAATACATTCATTCATTCATTTTTCATATAAATATATTTTTCCTATGATATATCATTAGAAGAGCCATCGCAAATCAGCCGAAAGACGCATTCTGAGTGCCAGAGTAGCTCGTTCATATCAAAATTCTCTGTGATCTATGGTCATTATCCTTAACATCGAGGTAATATGACGTGACGTAAGTTCGTTTTCTCTGCTGTCATTTTTTCACGACATGACTCTGATCTGGTATAGGCTATTGGTGGTGTTTTAGGGAATCACCGACACACTACGGAAAATTGATCGTGGAATATTTGGTCGCCAGATTTTGATTGACACAAAAAAGTGGGTTTCTTAAATTATATTGCAGAATGAAATATTACTCACACAAGAAAGTGATTAAAACAAAAAAAAAAAACATCTGTGTGTTCTTTGCCAAGCGAAATTTTTAGGGTTACAAAGCTGAAATATTTCTGCGAACAGACACTTTCTTTTCAATATTTTCTGACATGACTAAAAATCACTCATTTTACCTACGAACTGTTCTTGAACAAGGGAATCTTCTATCAACTCGATCATTGAGGAGAAGAGAATAAACTGTAAGGTTAGACACTTTCAGAGTTAAAGTTTAGGAGAGCTGCTCGCTTCTACAGTAAAGCTGACGCTCACTAACAATTTAGCTGTACAATCGGCAATCCTAATGTATGCAGGTATGTATGTATGTAATTTTTTTCATGTTCGTTACACAGTAATACTGCCTAGAGTAAACTCTTGGAGATAACATTTTCATCTTACATTCTTGCCAAGAGAATATTTCATTCGATGATTTTAGTCGATGAACATTAAAAAAAAAACCAAAAATTTTCGTTATTCTAAAATCCTCTGGAAGTTCAAATATAAAAATTAAAAAATAATTTAGCTTTTTTTAAATCTTTAGTAAAGTATAATTATTTATTTAAAAGTAACGTTATATGTAAGTATGTATAGAAATCATCTATTTTTTTATACGTTCGTCCTTATAATTGTTGTCACCTCTGTATGGATACCCAAATAAAAACGGTACATTATTTTAGACAAATAAAAACTGGAATTTTCAATTTAACAAAACTGTAATAAACAAGGTCAGTCAGCATATGCCAACCAAGGTTATAAATATAATATATGCCTGTATGATATTCCTTTTGCTATTATCAAATAACTTTCCAAAGCAGCTGCCAGTAACAGCAACAACAATAATCACTTACCTGAACAATCATACAGGTTTCTAGGTTCACCATAGTCACCCGACGTACTTTCCTAATAAGACGCCCGTCCTCATCTTTCACACGTCCGAACTCATCTTCATATACTCGAATTCTTTCATCCATGGTTAAAATTATTAATGTGCTTTAAATTGTATTTGAAAATTACACTATTTAATTAAACACAAAATTTTGAACAAACAGGTTAAGACGAAGCAAAATGGGTTTACAGAACAAATAGCGATTTGAATGCATCTGCCACTTGTGTGAGGTGACAGTTGTAGGCACTGGAAAAATGCTAAATGTTTATATACATTTGTATAAACATACATATATACATACATGCATGTATACATATATTAAACATTTTTGTCAGCACATTGAGAGAGATAATTCTAAACAACACTAGATACTTGCAAGTAAATATGCGTTCTTGGAATTTTCTTCCAAAATGCAGTTTGTTCTAACAACCCTGTAGGAATGAAGAATATTCAAAGATTTTATTTTTTAATAAAAAAATTATAATTTTTTTTTGCATAAACTCTAATTCTAGAATATTGCATAAATAAATTTGGAATTTTAAACAATAATCCATATGAGATTTTTATGACTTATAAACACATAAAACTAACTAACTTATAAACATTAATCTTAAATAAATAAAATTTTTAATTTTTTTTTTAAAACTTGAGTAAGAAGATTATTTGCCACAGACTTTATTTGAGTTGCTCACAAAAAAAAAATATTGTAAATTAAAAATGGTATGTTTATTGTCTTATTTTTGACTTATCATAACGGCTTGTTTGAGCAAGCGAAGCTCTAGACTCAGTGTGAGCGAGAATGCGAGAGTCTTCCACTCCATTTTCGAGCTATAAATAAATTGAGTTCAAATAGAATAACTAATTTTAGTGGTAAAAATTAAGTCAAACTTAATTTTTTATTGTCAGTTTTCATCTTTATAGCGGTGATGCGATAGATGTTGTCTTTGCACTGCAAGCTTACATTTGTTAAGTAGCTAAAATGTTTGAACTTATAAATGATTAAAAATTGCAGGCATAAAAAATTCTAAAGAAAACAAACATGAAAACTATAATTTCAATATAGAATTCGTAATCGCGATTTACTTAAAAAATTTAATATTAAGATTTTTGTAGTAATACAAATTTTGTTTAATTGAATATATTTGTTTTTGTATACCATTTTTTGTCTTATGCTATATTATTTTATTTCATTTTAAATAGACTAATACTATTAAATTCAATTTTATCTTCTTTAAATTTATTCTATTTGAGTTTTTTATTTTGTTTTATTTTATTCTATTTAATTAAAATTAATTTGAATTGATTTCATGTTTAATTATTGTTTTATTAATTACATCATTTAATTGAATTTCATTTTTCTTTATGCTATTATTAATGCCCTTTTATTTCATCAGTCGTTGGCCGCAGTAGCTGTGTGGTTAGCATTGCCTACTGTCACTTGGAAAGCTAGAGTTTGAATTCTGGTTCGACCAATATCCAAAAGTTATAGAAAATTAATTTAAATAAAAATTGAAGTTAAATTTTCTAATTGCGGTCGCCCCTCGACAGGGAATATCAACTCCTCTGAGTGCATTTCTCACATGAAATAATGTATAAACAATTATCCTGTTTTATATTTTTTATATTATATTGTTTAAATTTTTTTATTTTATACTATTTTATTTCATATTTTTTTATTTTATTTTATTTTGTTTTATTTTGTTTTGTGTTATTTTATTTTATTTATTTTTATTAATTTTATTTTACTTTATTTTATATTATTTTATTTCATATTATTTTAGTTTGTATTACTTTATTTTATTAAATTTTTTTTCTATTTTACATAATGACTTATATTATATTATTTACGTTATTTTATTACGTTTTTAATATTTAATTTAATTATTTAGCTTTAATTTCTTTGTTGATTTTGTTTGTTAAGTAAATTTTCGTGTGTTTTTATTTTGCTTTGTATATAATTAAAATATCAGATTTATTTATTAATATTATTATTTAAATTTATTTTATACATTTATATTTTTTTCATACCTTTTTTTATTTGTTTGGTGTTAAGTTTTTAGTTTCTTCCCTAAGGTATTTTTGTCAGTTCATTATATTTTATTTTATTTTATTTTATTATGTTCTACTTAGTTTTATTTTATTTCAATTTTCTTTTTAAATTATTTTGCTTTATGTTGTATTATTTTCTCAATTGATTTAAATTATTTTCTTGATTTTACTTTAAGTTTATTTGTTTTAGTTTGCTATTACTTTATTAATAACTAATTTAAATTTTTTTTTAATTAATAATTGTCAATTTTTACATAATTGCGGGCAGGACATCGTTTTTAGGAAATATTTGGAGTGTATATGAAGGTAAATCATACTCTCAGAACGAATGACTAATTGCTTTAACAATTTTGAAAAAACAAGCTTAATTATAGTGTACAATTTGAGCGCCACTTACAATATTTTCAATGGAAAATTGTAATATTTAAATTTAAGCACAATTATTTAACATTTGCTCTAATTAAAAAAAAAAAAAACTTCAACAAAATTTTACGCTTCGGTAGCCAAAAACAAAAAAAATAACTGTAAAACGAGAAACAAAAAACAAACACGAATGACATTGTTAGCAACAATTTATAAAGTATAATTTATTTGCGCGTGCTTAATCGCCTGAAAACTACTCGATCTGTACATTTGTATGTATATGCATATTAGGGAAATAATATTTTAATTAAACAAAACTGCAATTAAGTAACAAAATTGATAATTTTAGTTAAAAAACCAAAAAAAAAACATTAGAAAATGAGGCATGTGGTTAGCAAATTATTTATTTATTAGATTTTGCATGAATATTTACTGTATTTTTTTTTGTTAAACGGATGGCAATATTTTTAACAAGTGTGAAAAATCATTAAGCAAAAACAATAATAAATCAGATATGTATATTGAGAAAAAAACAATTTTATGAGGTAAAATATTTGACTGAAGAGTATTCGCACATGCTTAATTACAAATCTAATTAAAACTCATGCAA
>JAWMAG010000008.1:20967500-21155000 GCA_037013455.1 Ceratitis rosa | reverse complement strand
TTTCTTCATTTTTACAGTTGATCAGTATAATATGTTTTTTTTTAAGAGGATGAGGATTTTTTTTTATATAGACGGTCATTGTGTTTATACAAAAGTAAAGATTGTCACTTTTTTTTCAACAACATTCATACATACACACATACCTAAGTGCAAAGCGTCATAATGACACAGTTAGTCATATTACCAGGGAAAGTATTACAAAAATATGATTTTTTGTTGAAAACATGCAAAAAAAGTCATAGTAAAAGTTAAAATAGAATAGGTAAATAAAAAAGCTATAAAAAATAAATACTGAAAAGCAAAAATAAAAAAAATAAGTACTTTTATTGTATTTATACCAACGCATTCAATAGTTAATGTTCGTTTTTGAATATTTATTATTAGAGCTTTTATTACACGAGTATATCGTAAATGGTTAACCAGAAGTATGAAAATTTAATAAAAAACTTCTCACATATTTTTGGGATTTCATTTTTTATATTGATATTAACCCTTAATAGCCGACCAATACTCTACCCAGCTCTCAGCTAATCTTGTCTAAAAGCAAAGTTCCATTGAGGCGCACTGCCGAACAGACAACCACAACAGTTCAGTGATTTGTTTGTTGTGAAAGAACGCAATTTTCAAAAATGTAGCAAAAATACATACAAAGCAGTGAAGTGCCAATAAAGACGAAATGGGTGAGGTTGAGATACCATTTGTAACAATGAACAAACGAATTGATTTCACTGAGTTGAATGAGGTTTTCAATTCTCCATTTTCGATATTCAATTTTACTATTGCGTTATAGTTAAAATACCAAATTTACTGTACTTGGTGGTGGCACGCAAAGAATGAGATGCTTTTGAATGTTTAAGAATAGAAAATGGCAAATAAAAAACCAAAAGTGAAAAAGTGAAATATGCAAGAAATGTAAAAACTTCCACAACAATCACTTGCCATTTGCAAACGAAACGTGTAGTGGCACAAGTTGATCTCCAACGTTATTATATAAAATATATAGAAACGGGCAAATCGTAAAATGGAAGCAATGCCGAGTTTCAATGCAGAGCTAAGATGGATGTAAACATTTTATTTTATAAACTGGTGCTCAAAGAATAAAGCAGGATCAGTTTACTATGAGCAGGAATTAAACCAGTAAAAGTAAAGCGATTCTGTGATGCTATTACTACTACTAATGACAATTTCGTGCTGGTCCATGCTTGACTGGGATTATACCAGTTTAATGCCGGAGTAAGACTCTCAGATTAACAATTTTTAATAATAAATTTAAATTTGGCTCTTGGCAATTTATCTGGGAGCATTCTTTAATCGCGGCTTTTTTAAATTCAAGAAATACATAATCCAGACAATTTCCCAAAGCTCAAACAAGACAAATTCCCGACAACACTTTACACAGAAAAGGGAAAACTTGTTATGGTTCGTTATGTGCAATATTTTTTTTTGTTTGATAAAAACTATAAACAAATACTCATACATTGTGCTTATTATGGGCAAGTTTATTGCTAATAGCCCAAAATAATTCCTCTATTTATAAATTGCTTAAGCAGCATAAAAATCTGTTCAGTAGTTTTCGAGCTTATAGCGAACAGACAGACAGACAAGCAGACAGATGGATACATCGAGAGAAAATCGCTACTTATTTACAAAATAAATATCGGTTTATTACAAAAAATTGATACGCATCGTGCAAATGCCAGGCACTGATAAAATATTTATGTTCAATGTCGCCCATGACATCGAAATATATTGTAACTCATCGCATCGTTCTCATTTCACGAGTTTCGAATTTCACTTCACTATATTATGGCGGCTGCGATGGCCGAGTGGTTAGCATTGCTTACTGACATTCGAAAGGCTCGGGTTCATATCCCAGTGCCAGCAACATCCAAAAGTTATGGAAAATTAATTTAAATAAGAAATTAAGTTTTCTAATTGCGGTCGCCCCTCGGCAGGGAATGTCCACCTCTCCGAGTGTATTTCAGACATGAAAATAAAAGGTTCCTCGTAAAAAAACCATCAGCCGTTCGGAGGCGGCTTAGTATAAACTGTAGGTTCCTCCATTTGTTGGTAAAAATATCAAGATGCAAAACCACAAATTGGAGGAGGAGCTCGGCCGAAAATCGCTACAGAGGTTACAAAGAGCCAATTATATATATATATTAGGGTGATTCAAAAAAACAACAAATATTTTTTTCTTCTTTCCAACATGCTTAAGAGTTCAATATAGATGTAAAAAGATCCCAGTTAAAATTTGAGCGCTTCATATTAATATTAAGGACGTCCGCATCGCACTTTTCTATTTCCCATAGGAATAACATAGGCGAATATTTGTTTGCGCCTTCTGATTTTTATTGCTTATCCATCGTAAGTCACACAAAAAATCCCTGCACATATTTTTGTAGAAAATTGAACGCTCTACAAAAAAGGTCTCGTATGATTTTTCCGAAAACCTAACCAGTTGAAAGTTATTCGAGGTCAAAGTTCAATATGCTGAAAATTTGACCGTTTGTAATGCATTACAGTGAACTCGCTGAAGTTATGGAAATCATTTATCAAAGTTTTATGTTTTTCTTTAATGTAGGCTTTCAGGAAATCTTCATAAATTTTCCGCAGTAATTTGGAGAAGTAAAATAGTTTCATAAAAAATTTTTATTTATAGAAATTTCGAAATCATGTTAAGTACAACACTTCATTTGATTGGTTTTTTAATGAGAATATAACAACTACCTCACCAAAGATGAAGAGCAACTACAGTATTTATTACAAGTAGTACGAGAACATCGGCAACGTTACCCAGATTGCTTAAAAAGAAATCTTCAATAATAATAATATAAAGTATTTATAAGAATTAATTACTTGAAATCATTGTATGAGCTGAATAATAAATTATTTCCTTAAAAAAATCAAATTCAACTTAATTTTGACCTCATGTTAGTAATCCTCAATGTCAAAAAGAATGTTTCGTTTAAAAATCAAAATAAACTGAAATTTTTAATCTAAAAACTTTCTCACTAAGTTTCACTGGGCTTATTACTCCATAGAATTGAAGCTAAAGGTTTTCTGAACGCCTACATTAAAGAAAAACATAAACCTTTGATAAATGGTTTCCATAACTTCATCGAGTTCACTGTAATGCATTACAAACGGTCAAATTTTCAGCATATTGAACTTTGACCTCGAATAACTTTCAGCTGGTTAGGTTTTCGGAAAAATCATACGAGACCTTTTTTGTAGAGCGTTCAATTCTCTACAAAAATTTGTGCAGTGATTTTTTGTATGACTTACGATGGATAAGCAATAAAAATCAGAAGGCGCAAACAAATATTTGCCTATGTTATTCTTATAGGAAATAGAAAAGTGCGATGCGGACGTCCTTAATATTAATATGAAGCGCTCAAATTTTAACTGGGATCTTTTTACATCTATATTGAACTCTTAAGCATGTTGGAAAGAAGAAAAAAATATTTGTTGTTTTTTTGAATCACCCTAATATATATATATATATATATAGGTATATTATCGGAGGATAAAGCAAAGAAAAAAAATTCTGACAAAAAAAAACAATTTAAAAAAATTGTTGGGTTTCTTGTTTGGATTATGTCGGTCTAGATTATGTTTTAAGGGAAATAATTATGCCAGGAATATGCCGGATCTTGGACTTCTCTAGATCATATATATTGCCATTTATGTATCGGATATATTATAGTCCAAATTTATAGAAATTGGAAAAAAATGGAGGTTTTTTTTGTGAAAAATTCGGGTTTTGATTTTTTCAATATATGAAATTTTTTTAAGAGGCATCATTAGGAAAATCAATTTGTCAGATATTTAATAATTTTCTTCATTTCTGTACCTTTCTCGGAGAGACTCACTATAATCACTTACCAGCCAATGGCTTTTAGTTCTACAGATTAGTACACTTATATCGAACTGCTATTGCAATGGTTTTAAACGGACTATTATACAACTAGTATTATGTTGACGTGCACCACCACATTAAGAATGGTAGTCACTACTATTACAGTGGTATGGAAGACAAAGTATTATGTTAAAAATATAAACTAGTTTTGAACTAGCCGTCAAGTACTAGCTTTCATTGCTGGGAATGTATGAAAGCAATTGTATGCACGAGGGGATTAACAAAAGTTCGGAAAGTTGACCAGAAAAAAAAATATTTTTAAATTTATTCGGAATCTTCGTCCTTTTTTATCTTCTCTACATAATCGCCATTGATTTCAATGCATTTCTTAAGCCTACACATCCACTTCTGAAAACAGTCTCCAAAATCTTGGGTTTTAAGCTTATTAAGTTCAGCATTAACCGCATTAATTATCCCTTCGTTGTTATTAAAGACCTTTCCTTTAATTTTTTTTTTAATTTTTGGAAATAACCAAAAATCACCAGGTGATATATCCGGGGAATATGGGGCTGAATGCATTTCTTCGATACCAGAGATCGCAAAAAAACTCACGATACAGCCATGCAATTCAAGCCCAATTCATTAGAGATCATTTCTTGTGTGAATTGTGGGTCTTCGTCAATTTTGGACTTCACCAGGGCTACAGGGACATCTTCAGTTGAAGATTTTGATCGACCTTCTCGGGGCTCGTCCTCTATAGAATCAATGTCCGGTCTGGAATCTTCAGAACCACTTAGAAATAGTATCTAACGACGGTGCAATGGTTCCATATGCAATTTGGCAATATTTGTTTTGGCTGTAAATTACGCCGAGTGCTGAAGTAAATCACGTTTTAAATTTCTGTTTCTGTTGGTGGGTAAATTTTGTCTGACCTACACTCACCTATCTTGCGTTTTCTCGCCTCCATTTTAGCCGATCGTTTTAAAATTTGAAAGAAAGACTAATAAGGTAATTGTAAAGGATTTGGTATTTTTAGATTTAATAAAAAAGAATTGAAAGTCACTAACTGTCCGAACTTTTTTTAATCCCCTCGTATATATGTACACATACAAAGAATGCTCTAAAGTGCACTCGTGCTGGAGTCTCTTGAAAATCTTACCAACAAATGGTTGAATATGTATTTTTAGGTATTTGCGTTTACTGCGCGAACAACAAACTCGTACAATATACGGTTTGTAAAGGATTTGACAGTTAATAGAGCATTTTAAGTTTTTCACTATTCTTTTTGCACAACATTTCTAACTATAACAAGAACTTCGCTTAGAAATAAAGGAAAGTGATATTGCAAATCATGACATTCAGTAAGTGTCTATTAATGACAAAATGAAAAAATAATATATAAAGATACAATTTTCATTGTGGATTTTGGTCTCCAGCAGTGTCCATTCTGCACAAGAATTTATTGGAAGTTGAAAATTTTCAAATATTTCAATAATAAAGTTTAGTTTTTTGCGGGTAGTGGATTATGCTGCTGCCGGTGAGTCTAAGTTGTAGCAAATTGAGAAAAAATGTTTCCACCATTTTCCACTGTACCCAAATACCAAAATAATAATTAGATCAGCCCGGGTGGCTAGTCTAAAAACTCTCGCTGAATGGCACATTAGCGTTCATGACAACCTCAATCTTTAAATATGAGTAAGTGCGTTATTCTGAGACGAAAAGCTCTGGTTTTAATTAAAAAACTGGTAGTGTTAGCGTTAATATTGTATATAGAGAAACAAGATATCCTAAAATTCTTGAATTTTCTTGCCAGCTTAAATGCTCCGACTGGCTTTAATATCCGTTAAAATGGTTCGTATATTATATAATTAATGCATGTGGATACCTTGAGGGAACAATATTACCTGCAGTGAATTAATCTTTTCTCCTCCAGTGTTCCCTCCAGGAATTCACGAAACATATAATATTTTAGCCATTTTAGATGCTGGTTATAGTCGACGACCGCTTTAGTCGAGTGCGTAAATAGGTGAAGAGTCCAAGGTCCCGGCCTATATCCAAAATTGTAGAACACACTACTTTCTGAATGGCACTCCATAGGGTAGTCAACCCCTCCAAATATATTCTTGACTTGAGATAAAGGAATTCATTGAAATCCATTGGCCGAATGGGAGTTGCTTGGTAAAACTGTAGATTCCGGAGTTCATTTTAAATTTCGAATGACTACCTGGCAATGAGAAAAAAATGATTTATTATTAGTTTAGAGTTATAAATGTCTGTCCGTTCATCTGGATACAGGATAGTACAAGTCCGGATTGGGATACTTTTATTCAAAAATTTTGTTCACACATTCCTTTATAGTCAGACTAATGCCGAAATTCGGTAAGCAGTATCTAGTCTCAAATATATACTATTGTCTCTAAAGTACCAATTTGATACTATTTGGAAAACACCAAGCAAAACTGAGTCACTGGTCTCACAAAAAAAGTATCAAATTTGAGACCTGCCATTTATGTTGGTATAGATTTGAAATTTTAAACTTTTTTTAAACAAATGATTGAGGTAAAACGTAAATTTAACACATTCAAAAATCAGTTATTTGCTTATGTGTAGTATAATGGACAGTTTTTGTTTTTTTTTTATTTTAATGAACAATTATGGTTCTAAAAGCAAACTTTTGTTAAGTGCCTGTGCGCATCTCTAGCAAAGCTCGCTGATCACTGACAGCTGATCACCAGAATTAGTTTTTCTCCTAATTTTTCAGTAACTAAATATTTAATGAATGCCATATTTATTAGCGATGATCGCATTAAATGGCACTACCCACTTTTCTGCCAAGAAGGGGATCTCAGAAATCACTGAACGGAGACAAATCTAGCTAAAATTTAATGAACTAGACTCGACTTTGTCCCATATATATAACCAGATATTTACGATTTAACCCTCTATAGTTTGAAGTTCCAACCATATTAGCCGAAATGTTAATAGTGCGTATTAGCATGTGGAAGGTCGGGGTTCAATATGATATATGAAAACCAAATTCTCATTTTCAATACATTATTTATGCTCTCAAGCAAATCATAAATCAGACTAAAATTAAAAAAAATAACTTTATAAAACTCACACAGAATATTTTTTTCTAAAGACATTAATATTATACGTGTAAATTGAAGATTTCATAAAAATATCTCCCTTGCTTGTCTGTCATATTTGCTCAATTGACAGTTCTATTGTCAAAAATCATTTCATTAAGCAATATTATTCCACTACTACTGTTAATTTTGCGTCGACTAACTTCAGCGTAACTCATCCAAGAGCCACCTGTGCTGCACTTTGCTTTCGCTGGCATTCAAGTCGCTCATACGCCCCGTGTGCCATTGAGGGAACGAAAATGTGAGTACACCTCGAGAGGAAAGTGTCGAATATGTACAATAAAAAAATAAAACAAAGCAAATTAATAATATAACCAAAACAAAAAATAAAAAGTTTAGCGAGTAAAGTTTGCATTTAGCGCTTATTTGGCATTTATGCGAATTTCACGTCGCTTTAATACATTTTTACCTCCGTGTTTTCATTTTCATTTTAGTATTTTGTATACACTTTTTAATGTGTGAAAATCCCCAGCGTAACCTGTGAATGTACGCTTGGCTTAAAACTTTCTGACATTGTTTGTCAAAATTAAGTGAATTAAAGTGTTGTTAATGAAAAAGTTAATGTGCCGATGGGTTGAGTGGGATTTTTTGGTCTTTTTGGAAAGTGAAATTTTAAAGGATTTTTCGTGGGATGGCAAAAGTTTAATACGAATCAAAGTAGTGCTTTGCTTTAGTATAATTTGGGGCATAAAGTTGCTAATAATTTTAATAAAATAGTAATAAAAATATTTTACGCATTGGTGAATTAGACATAATTACGATTGCAGGATATAATGATCTATTTATTTATTACTCTTATTATTAGTAAAATTTGGCCTCACCATTTGCAAGTTATTATGTCATTAGTACACAATTTGTTTATTTCTTTGTAAGCAAATGAATGCAGTATGTAGGATTAGTTCAATTCTAGTTAAACTGAATTATACTTAACTACTGCATACATACATATATACAATGGTTTGAAAATGAAAATAATAATTATATAATTTAATATTATTTGCATCTCTTTGTAAAATTTCAAAATTTACATATAAGTATACCTACGTATAACTAATATATTTGTAAGTGCTTATTACGGTAAA
Organism: Ceratitis rosa; assembly: GCA_037013455.1. Classification (NCBI taxonomy): domain Eukaryota; kingdom Metazoa; phylum Arthropoda; class Insecta; order Diptera; family Tephritidae; genus Ceratitis; species Ceratitis rosa. Next base: position 21,146,907 of record JAWMAG010000008.1, on the reverse strand, counting down.
CGTAATTTATATGCTTGCACTCGTATATGATGGTAGTATTAAATACATAATTAACATGGTAAATTGAATTCGAATCAAAACCAAAATATGTTTGATTTCCGTACATTAATTTCAAATTGAAGATAGAGACAAAAAAAATCATAATAATAAATTACACTACAATACAATTTAATAATTTTGGTAAATTTTAAAAGAGCAAATACTTACCATATTGCTTATATTATAGATACCAAGATTTGAAAAGGATTTTAAGGGTGTTAACTCATGGCGCAATTCAGCACTAAACTTTCTTGTTTGGTGTTATTGAAATATTAAATCTAATGTTTAATTAAAAAATAATACACTGTTTCTTATAAGGTATATGTAGGATTAAATACTCAGAACTTCGCCATTTGATTCACTTCGGGTTTTTGGCGTAATTTACAGCCAATACAAATATTCAGTGAACGCCAAATTGTACCGTCTTTAAAGATTATTTCTGAGTGGTTCCGAAGATTCCAGACTGGACATTTCTCTGTAGAGGACCAAAATCTTCCACTGATGATGCCACTGTAGCTCTTGTAGGTGAAGCCCAAAAAGACACACGATTGACAGAAGAAATGATTTCTAAAAAAGTGAACCAAAAACCAAACAGTAGTTCATGGTATGAAGTCCAACAGGAGCAAACCCACCTGTAAAATCTAGGCAACCAAAATCAGCAGCAAAAGTAATGGAGAAAGTGATAATGTGAGAAATGGAAAATGAGGAGAGGATCAACCCTGTTCCAAAGCTGAAAGATAATAAAAAACAGAGAAAGCAGTGGCTGCAAGGCAAATAAAGCATTAAATAAGGAGGTTATAGACATAACAATGGAAGGTATGCCGACTCTGTCTCGAAGCTGCAAAGTTTCCTAGAAGAGAGAAGAAACACTACCTACCTCGGAGCGTTGATATCGAACAAAAGGCGCATTGTTTGGAATAGATGCTAAGAGTTGAACAAGATAGAGGCCGAAATGCATAAATATAAAGAACTTAAGAAGCCGGCCGACAAGGGTAATATCATCGAAGTTAGATTTGATTTCTCCAAATTGGATAAGTAACTGGTTAACGGGGACGAAACGAAGTATCTCTTGCCATTAAGCAAGCAGTCATTGCACTAACGACTTGGCTGCCACGCCACTCTTTATGCTCATTACTTTGAAGTCTTGTATAACTTTGTTTATTTTGGAACAAGCAGATTCACTATCGCCAACAGGTGCTACTTAGGACTATTTAGGCTGTTTAAAATCATAGGTCTATCTTGATGAATAAAACGTAAACTCCACATATCCCTTTTCATTCCCGTCCTGATACATGGAGTAGAGATCTGATGAGTCCGTTTATAGTCGGGCTCGCAACAACTGAGAGAAAAACAACTGACATGCTATTGTTGACACGCTTATATGCCTACGCCAATAAAGAAGAGGAGAAGATGGAACATTATATGAGTAAATATTTATTCGTTTATTACGAGCTCACAAAGATAAAGGAACTATTTAGTTCGAAAGTATTTATAACATTTTAATTGGTCACAAGAGTATGGGTATGTTAAGCATAATAATTAAAAAATAAACAAATTATCATTATTGCTAATAATAGAATTTGAATATTTATATAAATATACTTAGACTTAATTACTATTTCATACATGGATGGTCCTATAGGAAACCATGCAGAGATTTCTTACATATTTAAACAGTTCAAAAAGGATATGCTCCTTAGATATCGATATATTTCTAAATATACAGCATATATATGCGTTATAAGTAATTATGCTGGTCAGCAGTCCAGGCAGTAGCAGGTAACAAAAGCAACCACAAATTGTTCCTTGACATAATTAATGCCAAATTAGCTTAAAGTAAACACAATAAGGGTAATACAATGTACACAAAGAAAAGCAAAGGATACAAATATTCCTATATTGACAGTAAACAATGCCAAATGTATGACAAAAGTAAAGTGAAAACAAAGCAAGCTATTGTTCAAATATATTTATAAAGAAATTGAGTAGCTTAGGATGGTTAGTACTAACGCACATCAGCTCTACTAAATAACCAATATTTATACAGTTACTCACATATAGTTATTTATACATACATATAGTCGATACTTTATATAAAACTTTACTTTGATGCCATTGTACATAGAGCTAACAGATAAACTGGTATTTAACAATATCATATATAGTATGTATATATAATACATATGTATATAGTGGTATTTACAGGTCATGTCATAATTAAATCACCACTTGAAATTTTGCAATTTGTGACTGTGTGACAATAATATATTTTGGGAAAGTAGAACTAGGGCTCAATAATACTTATGATGCTTCGCTATAGAATTTTGATCAGGGAATAAAGAAGACCAAATAAGAGGATCAACTCCTTCGTCACTGCCCAAGAGCTATGTTGACATGTACAACGGCGTTATTTTACCAGAAAATCCATATTTTTTCCAGTTTATTCACAAAATTTACCATAAGTTTTCTACCTTGAAAGATCGGCTTACAGAAATAATCGGCTATGGTAAGTTTTTTCCGTAATATTTTCTTATTATATAATTTTTCATTGGATACCCTTAAAACCTATATAGCTAGTATTTCAAACTAGGGTGCAGCTCAGTTTAAAAGTAGAGAAGCTGCGAAGGGATTAACAAAAGTACGGTAAGTTGACCAGAAAAAAAAAATACAAAAAATTATTATAGACTTTTCTTTTTAAATTTTTTTTTTTAATTTTTGGAAATGACCAGAAATCACAAGGTGTTAAATCCGCGGAATGTGGTGCTGAAAATATTTCTTCGATCCCAGAGATCGCAATAAAATTACACGTTATTTCAGCAGTGTGGAATTTCGTCTGACCTATCCTAAGCTATTTTGGGTTTCCTCGTCTCCATTTTAGTCGATCATTTTAAAATTTGAAGGGAAGACTAATAAAGTTATTACAAAGGATTTAATATTTTTAGATTTTACAAAAACAAATGGACCGAACTTTTTTCAATCCCCTCGTATAACTCTTCTCTTCTTCTCCATTGGTGTGGACACCGCTTAAGCGATTATAGCTGCATCAAAAATTGTGCACCATTTTTTCTAGTACACTCTCCACCTGATCCTTCCAGCAGCGGATGTTGTATCGAATATTTTCAAAGCTAGATTACTTTCATCTATTTGGGCGACAGGGCCTAGCTAGCATAGTCGTTACCCTTTATTCGCTGAACAATATCTTATAGACGAGTTCTAGGCACTCATAAAAAGCACTTTTGGTCATCCATCGCCGCGGGACCTCAAATTAATGATTGGTTCAAAAATTTTGGGTATGCTCATCCACCGGAGTAAATGCCAGTACTAGACGACGGAGTCTCACTCACTGAATTTGCGCTCTTTTGTATGGCTGCATTAGCTTCAGCAGACTCACAAGGATCCACCTTTTTCATACTAGTCCTGTTCATCGCCCTTCTTGGACGACGGGTGATGTCAGTATTTGGTCTTATGAGAAGATCAATGAGATAAACAGTGCTCCCTTGCCAATTAAGGGACCGGACACTCCAAGGGCATGACCTTTAATCGTGATCCTTAAAACGTTTGGGGAGTCGTCATCAAAAGGGAGTAATTCATTTCCATTTCAGACGGTCGTATAATAATGACATGCACTGTACATGCCCGAAATATTTATTTTGCTCACAGTTGAGATTTCGGTTATTTCTTTATTATTATTATTTTTTTTTTACTGTCAGCTACTTCCTGTTTGTCTTCAACATATCAAATATGTCATCTACGCCAAGCAAATATCCTGTGTTGTCGTTAGTGTTGTTGTTGTTGTTGTTTTTGTTATTGCTGCAACAACCAGGATATGGTTGTTTAAACGAAAATGTCCCTTTCTTGGGTATAAATCTCATTTGGACACTTTTATTGGACATCAGTCACTGTAATAGAGTAACAGCAGTCGCAGCAACAATAGCGATAACAACAACAGGGGCAGCAGCAATAGCAGCAACAACAATGACATATAGCCAAAACATTTTGTTATGTTGCAAGTAACAATAACGTCAATGTGCCACTGAAACTCAACGGTTACAATGGATTAAAGTTGACAGCGCAAAGCTTAGTTTTCGTGGAAAATATGTTTGTATGTGTTTCTTCTTTTGGCGAAAGCTTTTAGTTTCCTCTTATGGCATAGTTTACTGCAGTTTTCATTTATTTCTGATTGCTTTAGTTTGCTTCTGTTTGAAATTCTTTTTTTTTTCTTATTTTTCGTGTTTTTGTGGAAAGTGAAATAAATGCTTAAATAAAATTTACAAAAGATGGATTACCTTTAAAAAAATATGGCGCCTCTCTCTTTTAAATTATTTACATTTTAAAGTAGGCCACATTCAGCCCGAAACTTTCCTTGAATCAATCAAAAAAAAGATATGCACTTACTGGAGTCGGCTTCAGTTCTTTTAGTCGTCAGAGCCTAACCAGGTGAATATAATGGTTATCAGAAAGTAGTCTTTGCAAGGTTTGGCTAAAAATCCATTAGATTTCCTTCCACAAGTCTGACTTTCTTCTACGATTTGACCACTCCAATGCCATAGAATGCTGTGGTAATATTTTTATTTACCATTTGACACAATACCGCTATAGACGAAGGATTTCTGACCAATTTTGACGTGGCTTTCGAGTTTTCGCTCTGTTGGAAGGCACTCTTCTGACATTTTTTGATTAATTCTTATTGACGTTAGAAATATCAGGTGAGACCAGGTCATTTTCTACCTGATTCTTCGAACGGAGTGGAGGTCTTCCTCTGCTTCCACCAGCGGGTATCGAAGACTTTCAAAGCTGGAGTGCTTTCACCCCTTCGGACTACTTGATCCAGCCAGTTTGTGTCTCATCACTCGCTGAACTATGTCAACATCGTCGTATAGCTCGTACAGCTTATCGTTCCATCGTCTGTGCTATTCGTCACTGCCAATGCGCAAAGGACCATAAATCGTTCGCAAAACTTTTCTCTCGAAGACTCATCAGATGTTGACATCATTCACGCTTCTGCGCTATATAGGAGGACGGGTATGATGAGTGACTTGGTTCGTCGAGAGTGGACTTTAATTTTTGCACCTGTTGGCAAGAGCGATACTACGTTGGATTTCCAGGCGAGTTCCAAGGTAAACGAAATTATTTACGATTTCAAAGTTATGACTGTCAACAGTGACGTGGGAGCCGAGTCGAGAGTGTGATGACTGTATGTTTGATGGCAGGAGATATTTCGTCTTACCCTCGTTCACTACCAGACCCATTCGCTTCGCTTCTATATCAAGTCTGTCTGGAGAAATCAGAACTCTCGGCGCGGTTGTTGAGGCCAATAATGTCAATGTCATAGGCGTACGCCAGCAGCTGTACAGCGAGGGATGGGCCCATATGTAGAAGTTCACGCAACTGAGGAAAGTTTTTGATTGTCATTCACCTGGGAGTGACGAGAAACGATTATTTTGAATATGGTTCATCCGCATTCCCTGGGTAGCTAACAAACATCAGTTCGGATGTTTCATGCGGTTTATCGTCCGAATGAAAAATAATACCATGGATTAGCGAGCTGTATTGCTTTGAGCAGATGGAAAACAAATCTATTTATTTTTTAAATTTTAGTAACGATTATGGCAAAGATTTCCTTCCAGATAAACCATGCTGACACCAATTTTTTCGATACTTTTTCTAAAATAGTTTAACGGAAGCTAAGTATTTACGCCAAAATAAAGTCTATGTAACTTTATTTTTTGAAAGAAAGAACCTTTCACTCCTACTGACCCCTGCTATTTCTATCATTTCTGCTAAAAGCTTACTCACACAGAAATACGAAACAGAATATAGAAAATACGGTTAAGTGAATAAAAGCAGCAAATTGACGTATCCGGACTAAAGTTCTGGCGGCAACGGAAATCCTTAAATGTTTAAATGTGAACGTTTCGTATGTGACAATGCATAAAAAATGAAGCTGACGAAAAAGTGGACTTAAGTTAGTATACATATACACATATACCTTGGTTGGCAACTTGAAACAACAGTTGGATAAAAATACTCAATACATTTATGAACATACACGTATGAAAATACTAGTTTAGAAATTCTTTAGTATAAATGATATATGTATAGTCAGCGCTTTCTAACTGTTGAAACGATTTCCGTCCAAACTCATTCTCCTGATTGATCTTTAAGAATAGCTCTTATTTCTTATCTAAATATTTATTTAAATTAATTTTCTACATGTTGATCGAACTTATCCATTGTCTTCTGACAATTAATTAAAATTTAAATAGTTATGTATGGCGCCAATGTTGCCGGAGCATGAAATTATGGTGAAGAAGTTAGTATTCATACAAAAAATCCTAAATCTAAAGAAAAAGAGTTTCCAAAAAAAATCATCCGAGCATTTGGCGTATTTTTTCCTTATAGAATATTTTTTTCGTGATTCAAGTGTGCTATGAAACACAGTTGCCAAGAATGAAACCACCCTAATGTAGATAATAAGGCATATTTTATTCGTGAGAGCAATTCATTTCAATATAATACAGTCAACACATACTAATGACTGTTGGAAATTGTGCGAAAAATATAAGCACATAACTATTGTAGTAATGTAAGCAGGAAAGCATCCAACAATATCCTGCTGAATGCAGCGACACCATGTCAACATCATTAGCTGAAGTATGTATGTACTATAATTGTGTTTTTTGTTGTTATATTCTAAGATATAGGTATTTTATTATCTTTTTTTTTGCATTTTTCCCTCGGTTGACTAAATGTTGCTCATACGACATGTCAAACAATTTATATTTAAATCTAAGAAAAACGGTTTATAATTTAAGTACAAATTAGATTATTTTTCCAGGGATTGAAATACATGAAAATTATGCTTGCGTTAGATCCACAAAATTTATTGGCCTCAACAACTGCGCCGTGAGTTCTGCTTTCACCAGACTAGACAAGGCAGCGAAGGATATGGGTCTGGTAGTGAACGGGAGCTGGACGTAATATCTCCTGTCATCAAAAAAAAACGGTCATTACTTTGAAGTCGTTGATAACTTCGTCTATCTTGGAACCAGTATTAACACCAACAACAATGTCAGCCTGGAAATCCAACGCAGAATCACTCTTGCCAAGAAGTGCTACTTTTGACTGAGTCTGCAATTGAAAAGTAAATACCTCTCCCGACGAACGTAGACCAAACTCTACAAGCCGCTAACCTAATATATGAAGTTATTTTGTAGCAAAAATTTTTCACTTTGTTAAATATAATTGAAATTAAATTTGGATAATTTAAAATGCGAATTTACCTGGAGTAGAAATTTGGTGATTTTATGTTTAAACACTACATCTGCGTGCGACGGTTATTGGGTCAGTCACTGACAATTTTAATAACAAATCAAAAGCTTGGTCACCCTGTTACAATATAGATGTAAGTGTGTATATATATGTATGTATATATGCATATACAAATTGTGTCAAACAGCAGACGTTTAGCACATGATAAATGAGGAAAAATCGCAAAATCAACAAATCGGAATCTACGAAAAAGGTGTATGTGTTGATATATAGATATAAGTGCATTATACATAATACATATTTTGTTAGCATACTCTGTAACAATAAAGCAAAAATGCGGTTAATAGCATTTCATTTACCAGCTAAATCACAATATTTATTCCATTTATTTTTTTATACATACTTACTCATGCTTTTACTCTTGCACCACCTAAGCACGATATCTGCACCATTTTACTCATTCTCTTCTTCCTTCTTTATATACCATACATACATATATATGTACATTAGACGATGGATGCTGGAAATCAGTTGGCATTATGATAAAATTATTGCAGTCAATCTAATTGCAAATGACTGCGGAAACCTACACTGAATATGTGAAATGTCAATTGCCAGTGTGTACCACCCGCCTGCAAGACGTAACCTCAAAATTGGAGCGTACATACATATACATGCATATATGTATGTATGTATAATTGGATAGTGGCATCCCCCCAACATTTCTCACCAACTTATGTGTTAGTGATTTCCTTATAAGCAACCACAAATTTGATTGAATTATTTAGAAATTTGTGTAACAGCAGTGATTGACAAGCGGACAGAGACAGGTTGGTGCGCTGGTTCGTTGGCTGGTTGGGTTAGCAAGAGAGGGAGAGATTTTCAGTTTGGCTAGCAAATGAATTTGCAAATGAATTAGAAGATTTTCCCTCTAATCGCTCGTTTGCCAAACGTGATTAACTGAAAGACTGTTCTACTTTCCATATTTTCCATTGCGATAATTAATGATGTTTGTGCGCTGTTGTTGGTAGGTATGAAGAAGAGGAAATGCAGATGTTACGTTAATTATTTTGTGGGAAATGGAAAATTAAAGAGATTTAAATATTTTGGCGTGAATTTGTGACACATTTATGGGAAATTAGGAAAAGATTTGCTATTTATGATAAATGTTTTAAGGTGAATTTTTGGTTAATTATAATTGAGTTTGTGAGTTTCGTATGGAGGTTGATAAGCCATTTTCGGTTGGAAGGAAATTATCAAAGAAATGTGAGTTGAAGAAAAGAGCTAGCTTTATTTTCAATGCTTAAATATATAGAACAACAGGAGTTACAGTTTTTTTTGAGAAAGCACTTCTCCGATTATTTTGCTACTCAAAAAATTAATGTTCCCCTTTGATGAACTGATGGCATCTGCGGCCTCATAGTATGAAATATTGTTGTTTTTAAGAAAATTCATCCTTGAAAGGTGTAAACTATAATACATAAGGGAAGAGTAAAAGACTTTCAGCAGTTTTTGATACTTAGTGCTATTTGAGTAGTGTAGAAATAGAATTGAGTGTGGCGAAGAAATCCAATTTGCTCACTTCTCTTCAAATCATAATTCTTTTTTGTTTTAGCGAAACATAACACAAGCAGCTTCAGTTTCCTGGAATCGATGTTATAAAATCAGCGTTAATGGATAATTTCCTTTGTAAAGAGGAGAAAAGTTTCTGGGCAGCTCCTTTATGGTTACTACTTTAGACTCATTTACCTTAAATATAATTTATTCTACTCTCCATACGCTCTTTAGTCAGTGATTTAGCTTAAAACAAAAATTAAAATCCTGCTAGTCTATCCTATTTAAATATAGTAGATAAATAAATATTACTAAAGTTATTCATTTAACATTAATATAAAGGAGAACCGTTGGAATCAGCATGTTAATATTAAATTAGTTCATTTTTGACTAATCGTGCACCCGATCCCTCTTTTTAACACTTTTCTAAGGTATTGTGCTTTCTGGGTGATGGGTTTTTCAAATTAAGAGTTTCACAATTCTTTCTTATTATTGCAAAAAATGAAGTTAATTGAAAGCTTTTCCAAATTTCTTATAATTTTGCGTTAAGCAGTACGCAATGCTAAGTCACGGAAGTTTTGCATACAGCCGGGATCCTTTTTAAAAATTCCCTGCTTCTTATTATCACCTTTGAAGTGGTGTGAATGCATTGAAGAGACTTAATGGTTGTTTTGCTGTTAGCATAGATTTTGATCGCTTGAAATAACATTCAGCAATTGAGTGGCCACTTATTACCGCTTTGCATAATCAATGTGATATACAGATCTTTTTCTGATCGCCACTTTCCGGACACTGAGTGTGACCATAGTTCTTCAACCCTTTTCAATCGTATTCCAGTTCTAGGTGAAGTTATTAATTGAGATTATATGTCTTATTGTGATTTGTAACCGCTGAAGCGATATTCATTCGAGCTCCTTCAATTTGTGGTACGTCTCTTGATGTTTTTCCAATTAATGGAAGGAAATATTCTATAGTCTAAGCCACCTCCGAACAACCCAATGATTTTTATGAGAATATTTTAATTCAATGTTGGAGCTCGGAAGGCTGAGAGACGACTGAAAAAATTAATCTTCCATAATTTTAGATGTTAGACAAACCTTGGCCTTCCGAATGGCAGCACAGAAATGCTTTCCACTCGACTATTGTGGTCACTCGACTATCTGAAATTGTTTCACGTTATTTGGCCTGCAGAAAATGTGATCTCTATGGTTTTCAGTAAGGACAGCTTAAAAGCATACAAAAAGCTGTGCAGTAGTTGTTTACAATGGTAAGTGGCATTTCGAGGTAGATTACTTAGAACTTTAAGATGTGCTCCAGTCGCTGTGAGAGCGATATCATTCCAAGCATAAAAGCAACACTTTAGAGAGTACTCCGCTGAGATGCCTGTATCCTATAAGAGAATTCACAAGGTTTATAAAGTGCATGTGAAGACAGTTTTCCTGGAGTACAGTTATGAAGGTAGGAGCTGCCGATAACCCTAAGTAAATTATGAAACTACAATTAATTAACCAAAAACTTACCCCTCGATTGAATGAAAGTTATTAAATGCATCTGCATTGCTGTTTGATTTCCCTCAAATAGCTTCATATTTACAAGCTTAATGTTCTACACACATATGCACATATTGTCACATTTTGCCAGCATGGTATTCATTGTCCTCGTATATGTAAGTAAATATATATGTTTGTATATAACCGACAGTACATTCGCCCGGAAGTTATTTAAACGCTTGGAAATTATTCCCACAAAAGCTTTGCAGTATTCCAAATCTGTGCAACCGCAAATGTGTGCCTTTAAAGTACATGCCAGCAGTAAATAAGTAGCTGCACATGTACCATATGTATGTATGTATGTACATATTGCAATTTAAATGCATATCCTCATATATTTACATTATACATACACATTTACAAAGTAATAACCGGTAAATGCTCTCTAATAATGCCATCTGCTGCAATTTACCTAAAATGTATTCTATAAATTTTTCATTTTAATTTTACATTTAAACCCCCCCCCCCAACTGGTATATGGAATGCATAACGTTCTTACTTACTTACACATACACGTATGTGTAGGTAAATATATTGGATGAGTGCATAAGTTCGTGCCCGATTTCAAGTGCAAACTAAAATTGAAATTTTTTGAAGAAAGCGCTTTTATTAATCAATTATGTATTCGCCATTATGTTCGGCAATCCACTCCCAACGTTCAACCAATTTACGGATGCCTGATTCATAGAAATCGCGCGGTTTCTCGTTGAAAAAGGTGTCAAGGTGGTTTTTGACGTCTTCCACATTTTTAAAATTTTTTCCATTCAAATTGTTCTGCAGCGATCGAAACAAATGATAATCAGAAGGTGTAATGTCGGGTGAATATGGGGGATGCGGCATGATTTCCCAATTCATCTCCTTCAGTTTGGCCAGGGTCGGTTTTGCAACATGTGGCCTGGCGTTGTCATGATGGAAAAGAACTCCTTTGCGATTGGCCAAAATCGGACGATTTTCATCAATTGCTTTCTTCAATTCGAGCACGGTCCAAATAAACTTCGCGAATATCTTTAGTTGCAGCGTCCACTGTTTTTCCTTTGCGGAATTCGTATAACATAATATGACGCATATGATTTTTTTCACTAAGCAACTCAAATCAAAATGAAGTTATTTTATGCTTGATTTACAGTTTGGACTGTCACCTTTCCAACGATATATAATATGTATATATTTCTTTCACGAGCGCCACTCTCAAACGATTCGTACGGCATCCAGCGGAATCGGGCACGAACTTATGCACTCATATAATATATTGTAGTACGAAGTTGGGTGCGAGTGGAAGAACAATTTCTGCTAGACAAATTTAAACAGGACAGTTTAGTGTGAAAACAAGATACTTTCAGTATAGGTGGATGTGCATACATAACATACGAGTATACGTGTGGGTAAATAAATTTATATATTTATAATAGGAAATCCCTTTTGGCTTGTCCAGGTGTTTAAAGTAAGTGTCATAAGTCAACAACAACAAAAACGGAAGAAGATTAATTTTTCAACAAGTTTGAGCCAATTTCCAGACATACATACAGACATTTACTATACATACGTGTATGTAGGCATATACGAATATATGAATTTAAAACACTTAAAAACATCACTAATTAAGCAGAATTTATTCTGTCTAGGGGTAAAATATAACGCAGAAAGAAGGAAAGGAACAAGAAAACAGAGTTCAAAAGCTTCGTTTATTAGTAATTCGATATTTCACTAAAACAGATCTATTGAAATGTTCTAAGAGCAGAGAGGCCTCATTTCCTTCTTTTTATTCGGTGCTTGAAATACCATTTTCACTGATAACGAACATTTTTCTGTATGATTGGAATCTTGTTGGTTTGTGATGGAATATGTATTTTTTTGTATAGTATAATCACATTCCAATTGGTTGTATAAAAATGTCAGTAGTTTTCATTCCCAAAGCCTGTAAAACCACACACAGTAGATCAAAGGATCTCAGACATATTGTACTTTCTGTTTTAAATGAAACTGTAGAAAAAAGGTTAGACGAATATTTCCACAACATTTTCTGCGGTACCTTAACACAATAGTTGATTTCATAAATCAGCTACGCCTGTGCAGAATAGTATCAAGTGTTCCCTTAGGTAAGTGGAAGAGTGCCTTAAGGTGCCGTCCTCTCTCTCATGCTTTGAAATCGTACGGTTAACTCGATTTTTGGCAGAAATTGATTAATGAGAAACTAAAGTCGCTGTTGTTCTCTTTATTGAGAAGTGTAAACAGCGAACTCGTACACTCTTAAGCACTCAATACCACGTAAACTGAGGCCTTATATATTATAAATATTAAAAACTTGAGCTAGCCATTCTTCGTCATTGAAAGATACACCTTTATACCAGCACAGATCGCTGCTGGTGAATTCTGTTTCGGTTAGGATAGGTAGAAGTGGCTTATCGTAAGAGGATCATGATCGCGGGACCACTTCTCATTCAGTGAATCGCTTAGTACATGTCAGATATCTCCAAATTTGCCTGATGTCAATGACTGCAAGCTCCTTCGGATCAACTTTTGTTTTTAATAATGACGCAAATTCCTAGAAGAGAGTAATAACTTCCAAAATATATGCGACAGTATTGAGATATATTATATATAGAAAGCTGGTGGACACATTTTCTTAAGTAAAACATTGCATATTAGGCCCCACATAATACGTTTGTGTGGCTTTTGCTACACTCAAACTACTACTCAAAGAATTCACTTAAGAACAAGTCAATTAAGATGGAATTGCATTGTGATTTGGAGAGCCACCAAACAAGCTTAGCTCAAAAGAAGTACGGAAAAGTTACGTGAAATATAGAGGACATCTTTGAAGTTGAAATTGTCTTGACGGTACATTGATTGATCCATCATTTGAGATAGGTAATTTGCTTTACAAAATTTGTACAGAAGTTAAAGGTTATGGAAAGCAAAGCTAAGTGATCGATTTAACATCGCGGTTTCACTATGGTCTGACTCATATACACATAAATACCCGCTCTTTCATATTTAACTTTATTGACGAATTATTTTTACTTTACTGTGCTGTTTGACTGAGAATCTAAGTAGAGATCCAACACGGAGAGCCTTTAATGGGGCTAATAAAAAATTACCAGTTGAAGTTTGCCGGTTTTACTAGTAGATGTCGCTAGCAATATGTATAAATTTCTATTGACATTAATCTACAAAAATACGCAAGTCACATTCCGCCAAAATAATAGCGTCATATTTGTTTACCTCAGTGAATATGTCGAGTTTCGTTCCAAGTAAATCGCATTTGCGGCATTCGTTGCTTTTCTTATTTCATCAAAAGAAAAAAGCAACTGAAGCTAGAAACTTATGGTGAACATGCTCCAGGACTAGAATATGGGAGACATGGCTTCAACGATTCGAAAGGAAATCTTTTCTGCATCGAAATGTCACGGGGACGAAAAATGGATTTATTTTGAGAACCCGAAGCGAAAAAAATCCTGGCTTTCCCCTGGTGAAGCTGGCCCATCGACTGCAAGGCCAAATCGCTGTGGCCGTAAGACAATGCTCTGTGTTTGGTGGGACCAGTGTGGTGTGGTGTACTACGAGTTGTTAAAACCTGGTGAAACGGTGAACACGGATCTCTACCGACAACAAATGATCAATTTGAATCATGCGTTGATCGAAAAACGGTCGGAATGGGCCCGAAGACTTGGCAAAGTTATTTTGCAACATGACAACGCGCCGTCTCATACCGCTAAACTGGTGAAAGACACATTAAAAACACTTAACTGGGAAATATTATCGCCCCCGCCGTACTCTCCGCTTCGCTAATTTTGAAGAAGTTGAATGGTTTGCTTCGAAAGAGAAAAAGTTTTTTTTGGAATGGTATTCATAATTTGTCTGAGAGATGGGCGAAATGTGTAGAAACCAATGGTCAATACTTTGAATTAAAAAATTTTGAGATTCCTCTGAAAATTAAGTGTTTTCTTTATCGAAGAAGCCGTCAAATTTCAACTAACACACCTGGTAAAGCATGAGAACTTGAGATTTTATTGCTTCATGTCGAGATTGAAATTTTATTTATAGGTATTTATGAAACACTAAATTTCCTTAGTTTTATGACTTTACATATATTTATAATAATCGCTTTTAACCGCTAAAACGATTTTTTACCGAGCTCATCTTCCAACTGGTTGTGTAAATCTTTTCCAACTGTAAACTTTACTGCTTTAGAGGGCCGAATGCAATTAGAAAAATTAACATAATTTTTAATTCAAATTAATTTTTTATGATTTTGAATTTAGTTTAATCTCTCTAAAAAGGGATTTTTGTTGAGAATTAATTTTTCGTTTATATAGTATACCAAATATTGACTTGTAGCTATAACTATTGATCTAACGAAATTTCTATTATGTCTAGTTGTTTTTAGATCATATCAAGAGGTCAACTGATGTTTTATTATAATATTTTCCGCTTCTCACTTTTCTCCTCTCAGTTAAAGTCTTGACATATGGCCTCATTTGAATCCATTAATTTTCATTAGCAAAAGCAAATACTGTCCAAATATGGTCAAGATAAAGCAAAATAACAAACAAACCAATAAGCCAAATTATGAAAGTAAATTTCTAGTTAGTAAAATATTAAAAATATTTTTATTACTTGAAAATATTGGCACGAGCTATTTCACAATTACATATGCATACATATGTACACTCACTCGTAAATACATTATATTAAATTCCACACCAAATTAAATATCTGCTTATTTTACTATCGATATCAAATTTTTGACCTTAAGCTATCTATTTATGAAATCAATTGTGTCTCCAACACCATCGTACCTAACATTAACGTGCATTCCAACGTCCTTGGCTGTATTTGGCCTTACACCACTCACTTGAACAAGTATGTTGTCCAGCTGCATTGCAATTCATCAGCCAACAAGCAACAGCTGTCAATTGAAATATGCTTGAACGCTTCACTGCCCAATAGTATTCTGTTGAATTCCATTGCATTTCACTGGCAATTGACGCATCGATATCCTTGGCATACTTGTGTACTATAGACACGTAAGTTATGCGGCACATACACGTATGTGTGCATATATATATATTAATGGTTATACAATTGAATATTTCAGCTTAAAGTACTCATAACTATGAGTATTTAACTATTATAATTACCTTTTCTTCAAATATATTATGCAAAGTAATGCAGTATTTCATGTCTGTGTTTCTCTTAAACTATTTTCAGAATATATTAAGTGCAAGTGAATTTTTTTATTTTTAGGATTGAAATTTTACAACTATATATGGATAAGCATGCATGAGAAAAGTGTTCAAAAAATATTCCTAAAGAGTTTCAGTTCCGTGCTTGGTATCCAACTCAGAGCAAGCAGAGAGTATGCTGAATATATTGCACTCATTGTTCTCAATAATGGAGTCTTTGTTTCTGTTTCCTATAGAGTGAACAAAGAAGATAAGATAATGGGTCTGGTAAGGAGCGAAAGCCGGATCATATATATTCTGGCATCAAACATTCAGACAATGTACTCTAGCATCCCTTTTACGCGATCGTTGACAGTCATAACCTAGTGAAAAATTAAGTTAATCTATGAACTTAGAAACACTGTGTTCTCTCGACAAGCGTGGAATTGGCTGTATAAAGCCCGGGCTCTGACACCGGTGAGCCATTATTTAGAGATTTTTACAGCTGACCAAAGCGATCTAGGCAATCATTTAAAATATTTAGACCTAAATTCTTTTAGAAAATGAGAATATCATATTTGTACGCACTTTTAAGTTTTCTTGTACCTTGCGTTGTATGCTTGAAGCTCCGACTTATCGTTGTGACTATAAACCTAGGTCACAACTTTGCATCATTAAGCACGATATCCGTCGCTCTACTCAAGGTAGTGGGGATTTTTCAAATCAGTGACTCGTTGTTGTTATTGTACCGGTTGAAGAATCCTCATTACCGCCGGGATTGCAGAGATGTTTCATGGGCTACCTGAATGGTGATCAACCATCATCCTTTTCACCAGTTGGTCGAAGAATTACACACTCGAGCACGATGTGAAGGTCGATGACGGCAAAATTCTGACCACCAACAACGCAAAGTTACTGGGAGTGACATTTGACAGCCTGTACTACTTCACTCCGCATAGGACCGCAATTGCCGCAAAACTCCAAAGCCGCAACGAAATCGTCAAAGCGCTAGCCAGCAGTACCTGGGGAAAAAACAGACAACCTTTGCTGGCAACCTACATAGTAATTGGCCGGCTGGTCGTTCACTATGCTGCACCGGGGCACCGGTGACAAATGAAACGCAGCTGAAGAAGCTTCAGGCCTGTCAAAATACCTCCTGATGTCGTCTGAGCATCACTTGCACAGCGAAGCGTTTACATTTGCTATGCAGCAATTTCTATGAGGATGCTACCGTAGGAAGTACCCCAACAAGCATGTAATACAGGCTGAACCTCCACCCAGGCACATCAGAAAGGGAGAGCTGGAAGAGGACGTCATACAGGCAGGCACTAAACTCCATTCACCTGGAGACAGTCAGCACTTTCAAAAACTCCCTCCATGTGAATGGCCTCCTTCGAGTTAAATCACCATCCATAGCAGACGTATGGCACCAATTGGAAATACCAAATACAGCCAGGGCCTTCTCAACCTGGTTCTTCTAACGGAATGGAAGTCTTCCTCTTCCTCTGCTTCCACTGGTGGGTACTGCATCAAAAACTTCCAAAGCTGGAGTATTCGTATCCATCCGGACCACATGGCCTAGCCAGCGTAGCCGCTGCCTCTTGATTCGCTGAATTATGCCAATATCGTCGTATAACTCGTATAGCTCATCATTCTGGCGCAACTTAGGTCTGGATATTGTAGCAGTGTACCTATCCAGACTCAACTCTTACATACACAACGTAAGTTCTGCATGCAACGAGTCCTCGTACGATACTTGCCTCCTCTCACGTGGCCCCTAAAACCGCTACATCTAACTCTGGTCCGAACCTGTCGAGACAGCTCGTATTCAGACCCCTCGCTAGATGACCTCGGTGGCTTAGACTAACTAGCCTCTCCCTAAGTGGGGTTAGAACAGCCGTTAAAACAACAACAACAATATTTATTGATTAGTCAGTTAAACTGCTAATCTGGGTTCGAATTTTAGTTAAATCTCATAAAGATTCCTTAATGTAGTCTAACTTCAGAAGAGCATAGGGTTTTTTCAACGATTTTACGGATTCCAAGAGCTTTAAACTTCAAGAAGTTGTTTTTGTACTTATTAAGCGACCCAGAGAAACCATTTGTTAGTTTATGTGGTGGGTTTTGCCTTTCCTTTGCCCTTTTGACCTAATTTTTATTTGAATGCCTCGAACATAGTGTATAAACATTAAGTAATGCACACATAGAAGCACTGTATACCATATTCGCACAACGCATTATCTCGAAATGCAAATTAAAATTTCCTGTTTTGTTTGTCAACTTGTAATTGTGTTGATACATCTAAGTGACAACAAATAAAGCAAGCAGTAATTATACAAAACTAAGGAATATCATATACTTATGCATATGAGAAGTTATTGTATTAAATAAACAGGAACAATACGAGGAACTTTCCATTAGCAAGAACGCCTTAAAATGTGCTTACCTATAATTTATTTTAGAAGAAGCTGAAACAATATGGTTTTGAATAGTATGGCATCGCTAAACAATGCTAACATTAATGTCAAGTCTAAATTCATACTATATGTATGTATGTATGTATGTATGTATACAATTGCATTTCATTGTATTTGTAAGCACTTATGCATAGCATAAATGAGAGTAAATAAGTATACCGTATATGTGTAATTGTATTTATTTTACATTTAGCTCATGGCGCTCCATTCGCTCAGCTCAGCTCCACCAACGAAAACAATGCGATGTAATCTTGTTTGTAATACCGTTATTGTATTCTGTTATACTTGTTGAGCCGCTTAGCCTATGCTATGTGTATTACGTATGATATTAGTATAAATATTGGTATAAGCAATACACATTCAAGTTACTTACACACAAATGCAAAATAACACTCCAGCCTTATCCTTATTTAGTAGCGATGACATCACTAAATGTTGAGGGTTAAAAGGATCAAATGTTCGTATGGAGTGTGCGTTAAGTAAATGCATTAAATGTTTTGTATGTGTGGCAGGACAAGAAAGACAATTATAAAATTCAAATTGTGATGTCAAGATAATACAATTGTTTTTGTTTTTTAAATATATGTATATAGGTGAATATGTAAAGCTTGAGAAGTTGGCCGACAACGATCGTAATGCAGTGAGGTAATCTAGTAACTGATACCTAGATTAAATGGAATTTGTGGAAGAGACACTACTTCAGCCTGCTGAATGGCTGTTAAAATAGAAAACACGGGGCTTATGAACCCGAAACCTCTATCGATGACGAAAAAAAAAAACTTTCCATTACCCGACTATGACAAGGTTCGAATAGCAAGCTCCTACCGGCAGATCTGTTTAAACGTTGCGGCGAAGAATTGACATGGGGCATGCCCAACGATAGGAATTTAAGGGTGCTCTACCTAATCCATAAAAAAAGAGTGTTCCACGGATTGCGCACTGAGATAAGCCTCTTCAATATCTTATATATGGTAAGGTCCCATCGAGCGTATTATGTGAAAGGCTAAATCCTACCGATGATATTGAAATCATTGGCTTTAACAACCGAACCGTTAGTACCACTTTCTCCAGACTTGACAAAAAAGCAAAGAATATGGGTCTGGTAGTGATCGACGACAAGACGAAATATCTGTTGCCACCAAACAAAAAGTCATCATATTCGCGGACATATCTCCGAGGTCGTAGATAATTCCATCTATCTTGGAACCAACAACAATGTCAGCCTGAAAATCTAGCGCAGAATCACTTTTACCATCAGCTGCTACTTTGGACTGTCTATACAATTGAAAAGTAAATTCCTCTCTCGATCAACAAACGAACAAATACGTTGAAAGGATTAAGTGGAGAGAGAACTGGTTTCGCTTGGTATTTCCAACTTTTATTTATTGATGTGCAATTCATAAAATGGCTTACCAATTTTCACCAATACATATTATTGGCATTTGAATATTTTTACATTACAAAAGCCCAAATACATCAATAAGTAGCCAATAAGTGGCTTGTAGCAGTTTAAATTATCGCATGCACAATTTCCGATATACAATTTATACTTTTTCCCACATACATATACGTACTGCTTCTGAATATGTAGTAAATATAAATGTATATATGTATAAAAGTATGCCGCAGGAGTATGTGTAAAACAACTGTAATTTGCATATTAAATATTTTTTGTGCTGCATTGTTATCGGGGAAAAAATAATTTTGTGGCGGTTAAATGTTAAAAGTGACTGATAAATGAATATTTCGATATTATTGTCATTCGAGTGATTTTTTTTTTTTGGAATAGTAGTAATAATATCTATGTTTACAAAAAGCTTTACCGCATGGTTTACCGCACTTTCAACCACACAAACAGCCAACCAAGGTTTGTTACGAAAACTCACATGTTAGCACTTATGAGTATGAATTTTATTTTATTCGAGAGGTATAATGCCAACAAGAATTATTTTTTATGACTTTATGCAGTTTTTAAGATTTTTTTTTAGTTAAAATATCAACGATTCTAATGAACTTGGAAATTAATGCGGCTTTAAGTTTTAACAAGTCACAAAAATCTTCATAATATTTCTTTTATAGAATTTAATTTTGGGGTTTTTATGTAATATACATACATAAATAAATCAGTAACGAGGCAATGTAATAATAAAAATTTCGATTATGCTAATAAAAAGGGGTGACTTAATTTTCTTATGTAATTTTTGAGATTAAAATTGATAGAAAGATATTTTCTTCAAAAAAACTTAACAGCGGAAATTCTAGTTAACTATTTGAATACTCTTGATTTGTTGTTTTCAATGCAACACAAAACACGAATCAGAAATAATATTTGTATTAATAATTGTTGAAGAAATGTACCATATAAACTATTGTCGATATTCTTAAAAAAATAATATTTTATCATCAGTCACCAACCGCTTCAGAAAGGTGTCGCTTTTGTCATGACCCAACATCGAGTCACCTATGCATCGAGCTTATTTTTGTATCCAGCCTGAAGTTGGTTTTTATTCAAATTATTTTATTAATTTAATTAATTTTGGAGGCAGTGGTAGTCGAGTAGTTAGCATTGCGCACTGACATTCGAAATAAATAAAAAATTAAGTTAAATTTTCTATCTGGCAGGGAATCCTAACTCCTCCGTGTGTATTTATGACATGAAGGAAAGGACGCATCTTCAGCGGTTGCAAAGCTTCAATAATATTTATATATTGGATGAGTGCATAAGTTCGTGCCCGATTCCGCTGGATGCCGTACGAATTGTTTGAGAGTGGCGCTCGTGAAAGAAATATATAGATATTATATATCGTTGGAAAGGTGACAGTCCGAACTGTAAATCAAGCATAAAATAACTTCATTTTAATTTGAGTTGCTTAGTGAAAAGACGCATGGAAGATGAACAACGAAAAAGATCATATGCGTCATATTATGTTATACGAATTCCGCAAAGGAAAAACAGTGGGCGCTGCAACTAAAGATATTCGCGAAGTTTGTTTGGACCGTGCTCCAGCACTCCGCACAGTAAAGAAATGGTTAGCGAAATTTCGTTCTGGAGATTTTAACCTCGAAGATCAACCTCGCAGTGCACGGCCTTCTGAGCTTGATGACGATGTTCTAAGGACTTTAGTTGCGAATAACTCACGTATTTCGACGGAAGAGGTTGCCAGTGAATTGAACGTCAACAAATCAACTGCGTTTCGTCGTTTAAAAAAGGTTGGGTACACTTTGAAGCTCGATACATGGGTGCCACATCAGTTGAGTGAAAAGAACAAAGTGGACCGTATGTCAACAGCAATTTCTTTGCTTCGACGGATCAAAAACGAACCTTTTTTGGATCGGCTCGTGACTGGTGATGAAAAATGGGTCCTGTACAACAATGTTCAACGCAAAAGAACATGGAAACAGGCACACGAAGGGGCGGAACCGATGTCGAAAGGTGGATTGCATCCGATGAAGGTACTGCTGTGCATTTGGTGGGATATCCGAGGCGTGATCTATTTTGAGCTCTTGCCAGCTGGAGAAACGATCACTGCCAACAAGTATTGTCAGCAATTGGTCGAATTGAAGAAAGCAATTGATGAAAAACGTCCGATTTTGGCCAATCGCAAAGGAGTTCTTTCCCATCATGACAACGCCAGGCCACATGTTGCAAAACCGACCCTGGCCAAACTGAAGGAGATGAATTGGGAAATCATGCCGCATCCCCCATATTCACCCGACATTGCACCTTCTAATTATCATTTGTTTCGATCGCTGCATAACAATTTGAATGGAAAAAAATTTAAAAATGTGGAAGACGTCAAAAACCACCTTGCCACCTTTTTCAACGAGAAACCGCGCGATTTCTATGAATCAGGCATCCGTAAATTGGTTGAACGTTGGGAGTGGATTGCCGAACATGATGGCGAATACATAATTGATTAATAAAAGCGCTTTCTTCAAAAAACTTCAATTTTGGTTTGCACTTGAAATCGGGCACGAACTTATGCACTCATGCAATATATATATATAATCTTACATATTCATTTTTTAAAATTATTGTGTTATGTTAAATTTACAGAATTAATTAATTAATATTTCGAATAATACTAATTTGCACTCTAGCCAGCAATTAATGGAATTTCCTGGTGAGCGATCAAATACATGGCATACATTTCTAGGAAAACAATTATTTGTGCATTTAAATAGCTATTATTTTTATTAAAACTTATACAAATCACAAATAATGCCAAATTAATGTGTTAATAAATATTAATTATCTACTACAGTTTTTCTTTATTACAAAATAACATAAAGCCCGAAGCCAAATTTTTTGATCTTTTATGTGCAATTTCAGCTAATTTTATTAGATTCGGTTGTTGAATACTAATTATTAATTTATTATTTTATTGTTAGTTATAAATGCTTTCACTAAATATTTGTGGTAAAAAAAATAGCGAAATATTTTTTTAAAAAGTGCATAACATCATATGTCTTTATCAATATTGCACACAAAACCGGGCTAATGGTGAAATTTTTCGAAATTTTTTGATAAAAATGTGAATTTTTATATGCATATGGATATATAACAGTATATGTTAGCACAAAAAATAACCAGCACGATATGTGAGTTCTCAATTGGTGTGCTTTTAGTTATCTCATGTTAACTCGCACATTGTCCACTCGCAAATAAAATGTCAAATGTCCTACAGATTTTGGCAATACTTTTGACCCTAACACACAAAATGCTAGGACAATCTACATAGAACTATAACATGACCTTGCACCGAATGTCAGGCAATGAAAATTCGAAATAAATTTTAGTATTTAGTAAAAAGAAAGAAAAAAAAAATATACATACATGTATACATTTTTGGCTATAAAAGCCAACGCAACAGGACGTATACGTAACCTTTAGTCACCGCTTGGGTATTTATTAAATCCTGAATATATGTATATGGTACAAGTATAAAATACCAGCGCAGTGCAATAATACTCTGCACAAGTGCTATGAATTTGCAAATACTATACATATATATAATTGAAATTTGTGAAATAATAAATTTCATAGAGTTATCTGTGGCCATGAATGGCGGCCAAATATTTAATGAAGCAATACCAATACTACTGTGTGACCGGAGTGTGCCTAAAAATATTAAATTCGCTTTTTTCAGACAGCCTTGCTGAATTGCTTGCTGCTCTTCATGTAGACACGCTGACATGCATTTGGCAAATAAGTTTGGAAAAAATTGGTTTTTTTTGTGTCCGCCTAGCTTGGTATTCACATTGAAATAGTAATAATATTATAGGATTTTTACATTTATTTTAATTTAGACTCACATTTTATAACATTTATTGAAATTTTTTTTTGCCTTTTATTTTCATGACCGTGACTTTGTTGCACAAAAGAAAACTAATTAGTTGGCACAATAAGCCAGCGGGAAAAATCTTTTTATATTAAGAGAGATATCACTGCTATGAATACATACTTTTCTGAGTACGGCTGAGCATAATGAAAGCGAGTTGAGTGCGTGCTTGAGAGTATGAAAGTGAATGCCAAATAAAACAGAAATTTAATTGAAAATTCTCATTTATGTAATAAAAAAAGTATCATCCTTTCGGCTGCCAAATAATTCAGCTGGTTTTTTCCATTTGGATTTTTTGTATTTTGAAATAAATATTTTTTTTGTATTGCGCAATTGGCTGTTAGATTACAGAGTGGATAAACATTTTTAATAACATCAGCTATTTTTGAAAAATAAAATGGAGTATTTTATTACATTGAATAGTAACATAAGTACTACTGTTTATCCCTGCGGATATATGTGAGTACTGTTTTATGTGCTCCAATAAGTAGGTAAATATATATTTTTTTAAATATTTGTATACTTAGAGCGGCCTTAAAATGAGCATAATATTGCATACAAGTCTGCTGTAGGAAATATCAACAATATGCTCTATATTTTATTACAACTTTTTCAAGGGTCGCCATCAAAGGACGGTGTCTCATGCGAACCATATTGATCGATTTATTCACTGAGGCTGATATTTTAAGTGGCGGGTGCCAAATTCCACACACAACAGCACTTTGACTACCCAGAGGAGATTTGGTCTATCCCTGGAAATCTTGTGCTGCTCGAACACAACAACCACTCCCAGTTGAATGACGGTCAAAAATTTTCCTCTATTGTGTGAACTACTACACATGACCCCAACATCTATTACCGCTGCATTAGAAGAAAAAAATATTAAATAAAAATAAAACTATAAGGAAACAACAATCGTATGAAACTTTTAGTCAATTCAAACAAAATTTCCAAGTAATCAAACTGTAATCAACTAATTATTATGTACTGATAGCATATTGATTGTATAGAATAAAGTAAAATGAAATAAAATAAAATAAAACACAACAAAAAAATTTAATAAAAATCAATTATTACTTGGATAGACATAAAAGAAACTTTGACACCGAATTGGTAGATACATCAGTCTGCAAGGCGGCAAACTACAGCAGTACACTGAGCAGCGCTTGGCACTCGCCGTGAAAGGGCAAACTTTCGGTAATTATCCTTTACTCCTTCATTGCACAGCAAGTAGCAGCAGATGGCAGTAGCAAAGTGAACACTTCAATGCCAGCCACTTGCACCCACAGACCCTTCCCCTCCCCTCTCTTCCACACACACACACATGATGGCGCATTGAATGTCAATTAAAGTTTGTGGTTTGAACGTAATTGTGGCTTGTTATTAGTTCATTGAACGAACAAAATGTGAACATGACTTTATTGTATATATGTATGTATTTACATTTATGTATATATATATACATAATATGCATATTAAAACTTGTATTTATGTTTATTTGCATATGTATGTAATTAGAAGGCAATCGAAAGTTAAGTTTATTGTTGTTGGTCTGAAGTTTTGGTGCACATTTGGCGATACATGAAAATGCTTTTATAGACGCACACACACAAACAGAGAATTGCTTTTACAAAACAAAAGGGGTTTTAGTCGAGTGCGTGTGCACTTATACTTATATTGTATATATTTATGTATGTATGTATACTAATGTGTATTACTACGTATTTACATACCAGATTATTAGTTGTGCAACAACAGTGCCCCTGCTGTTACTGCTGCGCCAGCTGCCGGCGCCAATAGCTCAATGTGCCATAAAACCCACTAAAGCCGCCATTGGAGTTTAGCTTTGTTTCATTGTTTTTAGACGCTTTATTGCTAATTCCAATAATAGTAAATATTTACGCGTGAGAATGTGTTATACAAATTTAATGCGAAATAAAGCGATTAAAGGATTGTGTGTAATTAAAAACTATTTCGACGGAATTATGCATTATTGATAGTGAATGGTGTGTAAATATTTCTTTAAATTAATTGATTTATACACAGTCTGAATATGTATGCGCGTAATAATTATAGGCTTTTCCGTGTGCTTAGCATATTAGATTTGGATTAAGAGTTTTTTTTGTGTCTCTGCGTTTAGACTTCATACATTTCGCTTTAATTGAAAAATAAATCAAATTCAAGTTTAAATAATAATATTTGTAAATTATGATCCATTTCTCAACTCTCAAAGTATATCCCACGTAAAGCGGAATTGCTAAAAAAAAAGAAGAAAACAAATCTTTGGCTGCCTTCGAAAAGAAAATAGTTACAATAAAAGTTTAGGTATTGTAAGGCATTATCGTTTTGTTCGTTTCACCTCAAATATTTCTACTCTAAGTAAAAGTGAAGCCGGAGACCTGTATATTTCTCGACATTATCAATAGCTGGAACTCTCTTACTACACATAAAGGGTGGTTAAATTTTCAAGGGCCGATGTTGATTTTGAATAAAACACAAACTATTTAGGAAATTATTGAAATTTTATTTTATTATGATATATTGGTATTACTCAATTATGTATGTAACAAAATATCGGCCAAATGAGCGCCGCGACCTCGGCGGCACACCTCCATACGATGGTCCAAATTTTCGATGACGCTGAGGCATAATGGAGTTTTTATGCCGTTAATGTGCCGAACTATCTCATCCTTTAGGTCTTGAATTGTTGCTGGCTTATCGACGTACACCTTTTCTTTCAAATAACCCCAGAGAAAAAAGTCCAACAGTGTCAAATCACATGATCTCGGGGGCCAATTGACATCGCCATTACGTGAGATAACACGGCCATTGAATTTGTTGCGCAAAAGAGCCATTGTTTCGTTAGCTGTGTGGCAAGTGGCACCGTCCTGCTGAAACCACATATCGTCCACATCCATATCTTCCAATTGTGGCCATAAGAAATTCGTTATCATCTCACGATAGCGAACACCATTCACAGTAACTGCCTGACCGGCCTCATTTTGGAAAAAATACGGCCCGATGATGCCGCCAGCCCATAAACCGCACCAAACAGTCACTCTTTGTGGGTGCATTGGTTTTTCGACAATCACTCTTGGATTCTCATTCGCCCAAATGCGGCAATTCTGTTTATTGACGAATCCACTGAGGTGAAAATGTGCCTCATCACTGAAGATGATTTTCTTCGAAAATTTTCATAATAAGTCTGGATAACTTTAACATGTTGTTGGATTGTGTATCTCTCCATGGTTCAAATTGAGTAAGTCTGAAATAGAGAAATGTCAAATTAAATTCGGAAAAAAACTTGGCGTTTAGGTGTGGTTCACATTCAACATCGGCCCTTACAATTTAACCACAACAACTGAAGCTAGTCGTACCTGCGTCGATTGGGTACTTCAGAAATAAGCAGTGGAAGGCGCTTTTTTCGAATAAAATTTTCTTCAGCGACGAGATATATTTCCGGAAAAACGTAAAAAAGAAAAATTGTTTCTTATAAAAAATAAGTAAAATAATTGAAGGGAGATAACACCAAAAAAAAGTTAATATCTGTGGCGTTCTTTGGTCCGGAGGTCACGGGAACTTACTTCTTTGAAAATAAAAACGACGGGTCTGCCCCTGCCGATTCGGTACGTTTTGGTTGTATGATAACCGATTACTTTAGCCTGCAATAGAAGAACACGATTTGTACAATATGTGGTTTCAACAAGATGATGCCACATGCTATACAGCACGAGCGAATATGGCTTTACTGCTAGAGAAATTTCGTGGCCATGCAATCTCTCATTTTAACGATGTTAATTATCCACCGGGATCATGCTATTTGATACCGCTAAGCGAAAGACTGTGTTTAGGGGGATAAACCTTTGACTCTTGATGACTGGAAAATCAACCTTGTTGTGGTTATGACCGCTCAAAATGTGCCAAAAAGTAGTTTAAACTCACCTCAAATGGGCCAGTTAAATGATTTAGTTCCACGGGTATGAAAATAATTTCCTTTGTTTTCAACAGGATTTTTATTTTATTGCTCCACATTAAATTTTTTTTTCATTTCACATAATCACTTGCCATGTTAACAGGAAAAGTTTTAATTTTTACGCATAATTAGCGTAAGTCATAAAAACAATAGCAAAGTTAAGCTTATAATAAGAATAACACAAACATTTGTACAACAAAAAAAAAAAAATAATCGAAAAAAATTACATCACACGCGCAATATGCTTTGACTTAATTAAAATTTGCAAAATTCTCAAACAAAAGCAACAACAAAGAGGCAACAAATTGAGAGTAAAGTCATTAGAATTTTATTTTGATTCGTAAAACAAAGAAACACTCAAGCAACATACAAGCATGTAGCACTCAACGAGTATACATATATTTAAAAAAAATATATATACCTATACAGTCGTACAGTAAATAACTGTAATGTATTTGGAAAATTTCTGGAAATCTGAATTTACATGCACAAATAAATGATTCTTCTTTGCTCTGTAATTTTCCTGTGAAATAATTTTCAAACTTCAGTCAACAAAAATGGTATGACAAGAACATCATGGAAATTATCAGCAAGAAAAATTAGAATTAAAAGATTAAGTTTAAAATCGTTGCAAAAGTTTTTGCGCAGCATACGATTACATGTGGAAAACTTCCCTTATTGTTTTTGAAACGAAAATTAAAGATTTAACTTTTATTTTGTACTTTTGGCGGAATTCAAAAAACGAAACCAAAACAACTCATTACAAGCTTGCAATAGACACTGGAAGAAAATTTTTTATATTAGTTTCATTCAAAAATTAAGTATAATGGTGCACGCGTTAGACCAAAAGCGATTAATTACTGTATAGATCACTATACTTTCGAAACCCAAATAGAGTCTATACAGTGTACGAGCTACTTTGCCAAATGCATTATTCAGATTTATGTTTATTTGCACTATAGATGGACATAAAATAATAGCTTGTAACCAGAATAATAAAAATGCCAAGCAAAATCATACTAAATTTGGTAAATCTCTTGGTTTCTGATCTCTGGTCTACAGGGCTACTACCAGAAAACGAAAGTTTTTCATATAGAAAAATTAAACTAAAACGAACCATGAACATGAATGTATTTTTAAGTATATCGAACTACTTCCCGTAAAAAAACAAGTAAAAAAAAAAAAAAATAAATACATAGAAAGGTCGATTGATACAATTTCCAGTAAATTAAGTCAGAAGTACGATTTTTTCAAATAGTTCGCACCCTAGTCCACTTTCCGGAGAATCTTGGCAAAAAGCCACCTGTGTATCGAATATCAAGTAAATTGAACCATAAATAAGATTTTTTCGAGTAGTTCGGGGCCTGGACCCCCTCCCGGAGAGAAGAGTAGTCTTCCTATTAACCTAAACCAAACTAAAATTGAACCATAAATAAGACGAACACGGTAATGCACTTTATGCACCAACATTCCCTTAAAACAAACGATTTCGTGAGGAACAGAAAGCTCAGCAAATGTGTATCTCTCTTAAAATTAAATGAGCGTTGTCAACTTTAAGTTGAAAATGTTGATGACAAACCAGAGCTGGGCTAACTTTTCACCACATCTCGACCGCTTGTGAAAGCCACGTGCCGCTCAAATACAAAAGGTTTCAATAAAGTGGATTCATCGCTAGCATTTTACAAATTTACAAAATTAAACCAATTTGGTAATTCCGTTTGCAATAAAATCTTAAGATGTGCTGGCTGTAAGGAGAACTAAAATTTAGCTAAGCCAAGATCAGGAAGATAGTTGAAACAGCCTCGCAATAGCGCTGATAATGAATATTCCTTTAAGGGGTAAAGCCACTCTAGAGGTTGAAAAGTATACTAATTTTTAAAAATTTACTGCAGGAATATGGGTAAAGGAATATAATTTTTCTTGAATCATTTCATTGAACATATATTGAAGTATAAAAAAGTATTCTTTAATTATTTTTTTGTTACAAACTGGCGATGATAAAGTCCATTATTTAATCCATGTTTTCTTGAAAGGTGTCCACGGGAGGACCCATTTCTTTTAAAAAATAAGACCTAAACAGAAAAGTAAAAAGTTTTATAATCTACATAGCTTGTGTCTTTGTAAGTACGTACGGATTTATTTTTTAACTAATTTTTGTGAAAGCGGCACACTTTTTTTTAAAAAGATTGATTTTCGACGAAAAAATACGCAGTAAACTATTAAAAAAAAGTTTATGTATAACCGAAAAACGGCTACGTACTTCTCCCAATTTGAAAAATGTGATTTTGAGAAAAACGAGTTTAAGGTTTTCATTGTACTCACTTTTTCACTTTAAAAATAAATGCATATCATTTCTAGGACCCAAAGTTACCCTGTTAGCAAAACAAAAAATTTAAATAATTGCGTTTTCCAAAATCCTGTAGTGGCTTTACCCCTTAAGCGGACTTTTGATCAAATCAATCCAGGAATAGTGCTTAGACTTTTTTTATTTACGGTTACACCTCGGCTGGGAATTTTTACCGCAACTTATGGTTTTGTGCTGTTTGGGTCGGCTGAAAACTGTATGTATACTAAACTAGTGGAAGAGCGTCAATTATTATCGAAGAAATGAAAGTCTAAATATCTAGAGTAAGACCCATTTTATAGACATATTTTTTTGGTTCGATTAAAATAATATAAATTTGGTTATTGGCTAATTACGTTCATTTCAGCTATAAATTTCTTACAGTGCAAGATAAAATTAAAGGGACATATAACAAACGAGACTTCCAGAAATTTCACTGTAAAAGTTTGTATTAAATCTTGACATGACGATTTTGCTAATTAAAACTTCCCCTAAGGTGGAGGGTTTAAAGAATACAGTTATTTATGAAGTTTAGCTTCGTATACCATAGGTACAATTTATATTCAATTCAATATTTTCGCATTTCGAGAATATATTCGTATGCTGTTTGTAATTGGTGAAAGTAAAAAAAATCTTGACAAGAACATACATAAAATATAGAGCTATCCATTTCTTGATTCAAAAAGTATAGGACTATATTTTGACATCTGTCAAACTTGATTTTCAAATCAAACATGTTTAGTTTTAGCTAAGAGTCTGACATTTATGAAAATTGATCGTTTTACAACCACACAACGCGTTAAAATTGTTAAGACCTACTACAAAAATAGTGATTCTAATCTGGTCATGGTGAACATAATCGTCCGGCTAATCAAACAATTGTTACAATTTTAAAGAAATTTGAGGAGAATGGATCGGTTACAGTTATTATAAGGCCTGCGCTTCATACTTTTGCTTAGTCCATGACCACCGGCGACTGTCACTGCCAATTCCGTCGTATGATAACCAAATTTTTTTGGTCTACAATTGAAGAACATGACTTGGTTAATATGTGGTTTCAACAAGATGGTGCCAAATGCTACACATCTTGAGTGAAAATGGCTTTAATGCGAGAGAAATTGCCAGCCGCGTAATCTCTCACTGAATTTAACTTTTCACCACAATGCCAAGCTTCAAACTTTATAATAAAACAGAGATCTCACCAAAAAAAAAAAAAATTTTAAATGTATTATTTTTACGTTTATTTTAGAAACCTTAAAATGGATGGGCCTGCTTATGTTAAAAACTGCTGTTCACAACACGTTGACTTTTCACTTTAACGTTTCTTTATTCACTAAAAACGTACAAACTTTCATTGTTTTGGTTTGAAAAAGTTAGACAAGTGAATTCAAATAGCAAAAAATAAAAAAATTATATTTCCTAAACATAAACTTTTTCGAACATTCAGTACAATGACATGATCAGCAGCGGAAATGAGTAAAATGGAGACATGAAAAAGTACTCAAAACTTTTCCATTACCCAGAATTTTGTTTCGTAATTTCCGTATATTTTTCCACTAGCTTTTGCTGAAATTGAATTTGGTTTGTTTTGATTTTGACTTTGTTGTGTAAGAAATTTGTATTTTTCGAAATTGTTTGCAAGCCAAAGTACTAATGAAAACATATGCCGGAGTTCACGTAAGTGCAAGAATTGCATTTTTTTTATCATAAAAGTTTAAGAATTTCAGACAGGATATATTTTTATGTTTTTTTTAATTTGTTTTTCATTAAATTTTTTTTTATAATCTTTCGAAAAAAGTATTTATTTATTTATTTTTTTTTACAAAAAAGAAGAGAAAAAAATCGAAATATTAGAATTAAGTTTAGAAATGTAACAGTAAAAACACAAGACGAAAAATCAAGTAAAAGTTGGGAAAGGTAGTCGGTCACTTTGTCTTAAGCCACGTTCAGAACGGCTTATAGGTCCTTCTCGTTTCCTTCCAGTGCTGTTCAGTATCAATTTATACTACTGTTTAAGTTTTGCGAGGATACTAAATTCAGATTTGGCGGCGTAGAGGCAACTTATTTCCACGCCCTCGAAGACTGCTTTAGAAACGATGAGGATGTAGTGTGAGTTTATCATTTCCTCCCAGCTGTCTTCCTAATCTTGGCCTACGGTGAATATCCTTTAAAGAATTGGAACTACAAGATTTAAACTCAGCCGTGGTAGGCTTAACCTTTTCACACTTCCTGTTCGATAATTCCTTACAGGCAATATTAAGACGGCTTAACCCACGATCCGAAGCTCAGCCTTCGGCCAGTTTTTCAAGCTCATCACAATCATTCCATTCGGCTCCTAAATTTTCTTGGCTACAGTTATTTCTTCGCTCTTCAACTCTCGACATCTCTTCACACAGTCCACGTTGCGTGAAGTACGGCTTTATGGCACTAACTCTTCTTTCGAAAAAGCTGAAAATATTTTGAGTCTTTAGCGGTGGTACGTAATGAATTTGAAACGGTCTTGACAAGTATTTCAGGAAACTGCTTGGTTGTTGGCTGTGATTCTTGGTTTTCAACGTCGTATCTTTCTAGTATTGGATGAGTGCATAAGTTCGTGCCCGATTCCGCTGGATGCCGTACGAATCGTTTGAGAGTGGCGCTCGTGAAAGAAATATATACATATTATATATCGTTGGAAAGGTGACAGTCCGAAAGAACATGGAAACAGGCACACGAAGGGGCGGAACCGATGTCGAAAGGTGGATTGCATCCGATGAAGGTACTGCTGTGCATTTGGTGGGATATCCGAGGCGTGATCTATTTTGAGCTCTTGCCAGCTAGAGAAACGATCACTGCCAACAAGTATTGTCAGCAATTGGTCGATTTGAAGAAAGCAATTGATGAAAAACGTCCGATTTTGGCGAATCGCAAAGGAGTTCTTTTCCATCATGACAACGCCAGGCCACATGTTGCAAAACCGACCCTGGCCAAACTGAAGGAGATGAATTGGGAAATCATGCCGCATCCCCCATATTCACCCGACATTGCACCTTCTGATTATTATTTGTTTCGATCGCTGCAGAACAATTTGAATGGAAAAAAATTTAGAAATATGGAAGACGTTAAAAACCACCTTGACACCTTTTTCAACGAGAAACCACGCGATTTCTATAAATCAGGCATCCGTAAATTGGTTGAACGTTGGGAGTGGATTGCCGAACATGATGGCGAATACATAATTGATTAATAAAAGCGCTTTCTTCAAAAAATTTCAATTTTAGTTTGCACTTGAAATCGGGCATGAACTTATGCACTCATCCAATATTTGTAGATGTGTATTTCTTGGTGCAGAATAGTGGTCTGAGTCGACGTTAAAACCATGGAAAGATGCTCTTCAGCCTTAGGCATTAAAAAATTGTCTTTCGTCCACAAAACCATGACCGGATTGGTTTCAGGTATTTGAATCTAGTATTATAAATAATCATATTAGCTTAGGCTGATTAGCTTCAACCAATTGGTTACTTTACGTCATGGTGACTGATTTTCTTACAGTTTTATTTATTATAGCGTTAAAATGACCAAATATTATAATGATTTCGTTCACAGATCAGCGCCCATAGATATGATCCAGTCGTTCATAAATGGTGGATTTGGCCCCAACGTCTTTCTTTTTTTTGCAAATTTGCGAAATGCTAAAGGTCTCTGCTATCGGATCTCTTGATATTATTTTACAATATTTGAAATATTATAACATTTTTTTTATAGTTTAAATTTTTTGATTGAATTGGCAACCCTATTCAACATTATTTCCTTCTATAAGGCACTTCACTTTGGCCGATATATTTATATAAATTAATAATTTTCCTTTTATAGGAAAAATATATTTTTTTGTTTTAAAATTTATTTTATGATCGATTCAATCACATGTAATAATAATATTTTTTTCAAAAAAATACGTGTATATTTTTCCTATAAAAGGAAAATTATTAACTGGTATTAAGGAATGAGTAAGTAAAAGGCAAATATTGTTATTTTCCTTTCTTCTTCTTCTTCTTTCTGATCCTTCCAACGGAGTGGAGGTCTTCCTCTTCCTCTGCTTCTTCATACGCTGAACTATGTCAATATCATCGTATAGCTCGTACAGCTCATCGTTCCATCGTCTGCGGTATTCGCTGTTGCCGATGCGCAAAGGAACATAAATCGTTCGCAAAAATTTTTACTCGAAGGCTCCTAGAGCCGACTCATCAGATGTTGACATCGTCCACACTTCTGCGCTATATATGATGAGCGACTTGTAGAGATATGGTATTTGTTTGTCGAGAGAGGACTGTACTTTTCAATTGCCTACTCAGTCCAAAATAGCACCTGTTTGGGAAGAGTGATTTTGCATTGGATTTAAAGGCTGACATTATTATTTTTGGTGGGGTGTACTCAATTCCTACTGTGGACGTATCCTGGAAACGTGAGCAATCCTTTTGCAAGATGCGGAAACCAACCCTTGGGTACTCTTGGGTCATAGTAAGGTAATGGAACAACTTTTTCATCGATATTTTCCCTTAAGATACCTTCAATTTAAAATACTTCGTTGCTATAATCTTTTAAAAATCAATTTAACCTTGAATTTGTTTCAAATATTTTTACGATTTGAAAATTTTGGGAGAGGAGAAAATGCTAATTTTCTGTGATGTGATTGGATCGATTACAAAATAAATTTTAAAACAAAAAATATATTTTACCTATAAAAGAAAAATTATTATTTTAGTATATTGTGCGATTTTACTCATTTTATCAAAATTTTTCTAAGGAATTGTATATATTTCTTTTGAATTCTCGATTTTCTCTTGGCACTTTTGCACCAAAATCTGTCAAAATTTGATACAGTCATTGAATTGATATTTCTACAGTATAAACGACCGCTAGATATTGTAGGTTTTTACTCAAAAAGTTCCCTTAGTGTGCTAAACATCCTGTGCTAGCCTTGTTTTTTAGAATGGCCAAGATTATACCGGAAAGTTGCTCGGACGATAGATATCTTTCGTTTACATCCCATAACTTCAACGCTTTCAAGAACTCCCAAAGTCAGACCAGCAAAGTGTGCCTCAAATGCTCAACATAACAAATATGATTGACGAGTTATACAAAAGATAAAGAAATTATGAGAAAGGGAAATATTTTCAAAAGAAATAAATTAGAATTTTAATAGGAAACTTAAGTATAAATGAGCAGTCATAACTCTTCTACTCCGACATGAAATGAACATTTAAATGTACAACATTACAAGAGAGCACAAACACAACATTATCACTTTGCGATATACATACGTGTACATTACCAGGTATGTATGTATGTATGTATGTAGATATGGCTGCAATTTGAAGACAATCCATGCTTTTCTTATCGCCTTCTACGACAGCAGAGGGAAAAACATTTATGTAAATTATAAAAGAGAACAACAACAAACAAAGAAATAAAGCGCAGAACTTCGGAAACTATAATGAGAACACATACATACAAAAACTTACTTGACCCAACAACATGCATGTGTACAACAAACATTCGTACAAAGTCAATTGTGGACTGACATTGTAAATGAAAGAAAAAAGTTCTTTTTAAATTTGGCCAAGAAAAAGAATTACACAAACTGATGAGGGCAGATATGATTGACTGCATTTTGTCTCTCTTTTTTTTCTTGTTTCGTCGATGTTTCCATTGCGTTTATTGTCGCTTTTTTAACGGCACTGCTTATCACGCAATGCCGATTACAATGTCAAATGCTCTTCAAACAAATTATCCATTTCGACTACGTGATTCCCAAGGTGACGAGTAATGGCAGCAGCGAAACGTCAAGGAAACATAAATGTGAACTTCCATATGCGCGACGAGATAAGGTTAGTGCGAGAAGTTCTGCGAATGAGGTGGCATGTACGAGTATATGAAGAGAATTTCATTTGCATATAATATTATATGTATGTATGCGGGAGTGTATATATCTGAGTAACGAAGAAATACATGGAAAAATGAAAGAAAAATATTAAGAAGGTAAATTTACACCTTCTCTCCAGAAAATACTTTAATCAAACTACAGGGTGGTTTGAATGTCATTACTTTAAAAAAGGGCAAAGTCAAAAATATTACGGACATTAATTATATTATTTGATGTCCTTGATGCCGAGTTTTAACCTTTTTAAATGCTTCACCTCAAGGCTGTTCAATTTCTGAAATCAGTCTTCCATTTTAAGAAAACAAGGGATTAATATGCAGGGATATCCATTTTACGGTAAATAAAAGGGGTTTCAAGCAATTTTTTTTATCAAATCCCTTTTTTGTTACAAAAATTTTGAATCTTGGTTTTATATGTGAAACACTACATTGAAATGACCGCTTCACGAACTTTTGCAAACTTCGATCCGTTTCAGGTGATTTTCAATCACTTTCTGGCACATATTGGGTAGTACCTCTGCCATAACTTGGCAAATATTGGTTTTTTCCAGTGCTCAAGAGTTAAAGGCTTATCCACATACACTCGATCTTTCATATAGTCGGCCAAGCCGAGAGATTACGTGGCCGGGAAATATCCCTCGCAAAATTCGGTTATGACACGGCCATAACGTTAGGCTATCTTCCAGAAATTATACTTCGAAGCGATCGACACACGGGGGACTCATGGTGTTACCAGCTAGATACGTCTGAAACCGGCTGTAATACAATAGTATAGAAAGTTAAAATCTTTTGCGACAAAACAAATTAAGTACTGCATTTCTTCCCTTCCAGTCTGGGAAAGGGAAGAATAATCTAAACAACTGTAGATCAATTTCGCGCCCTCAAGATCAGTGGAGTATTCATAACTCTGGAATTACGTCAGGACCAGTCTTGGCTACTCAACCAGTTCCCACATTTAAGTGTCCGACCCTGTGGGGACTCAAAGTTTTCAGTAATACCATATATCTCTAACCACGATCGCTAGATCATCTGCTCAGACCACCACTTTGTAGTTGTTTATACCTAGCTGGTAAGTAAGTAAGTAAGTAAGTAAGTAAGTTAGTAGGTAATATAAATTGTTGCTTCTTGTTGGTGGAGTACTTCATGCGCCATTTTTTTTAGTTGACCCAGTCAGTAGTTTGAGTCTCCCATACTGTATGTTTGAGTATGAGGACAGTTTTGAGTGGAGTGCTGAAGTCAATATGCTGATAGATATGGAAGTTCTTTTTTAAAAAATTGTATTGATCAATTTAAGGGTTTGGGATAGTCCGATTACCATGCTGGCCGCTTTCCGAAGAAAATGTTTCTCGAACATATTCAGCCAAAGCCTCATTCATATTGGTCTATCTGTTTGGGAGGAGTTTTGCTTGCATGAGTTCAGAAATAAATAAATATAAATATAGGCATGCCAAAGGTCCCAAAAACATACATTTTTCTAGAATATATATATATTTGCCAAGCTTCTCATCCAGTTTATAGTGCGCACCTTTATATTTTTCTAAGAAATGAAGTGACCTAAAGTTTTTTCTAAGGCACCTCCAAACAGCGAGAAAAGTTTTGGCAATCAATCTGATGGTCTTTCAGTTTCGTGTAACGCAATGCTATCAAATATTGAGCTAAATTTCGGTAGATGAGTTTTCATAACTAAGTTTTTCTCTCATATGATTTTTATTTATTGAACTTAAATTAAATTTACGTTTTTAATTGAGAACAAAGAGTATTTGGAGCACCCTTTGCACATTTAAATGTGTAGTTAAGAATACGGCATGACAAGTGCATGCTAAATATACATACATACATATGTACATATGCGCATATGTCGAATAATGATTGGCCTCTTCAGCCAATCACTTCGGAGGCTCCACTGCTCAGTGGCAATTTGTTATGTCAATGAAATTATGAGACCTACGGGTATTCAACATAATACAAGTTAACAACTTTTCCGGCACAATCCATGAAAAGTTTAACTTCCTGCCTCCTCTCTCTCTCTCTCTCTCTCTCTCTCTCTCTGTCCACTTTTTTCTCCCTTTTCATGTTGCTTATCAATCATTTTCCACAAAGTTTGTCACTTTTATATGCAGCCGAATGGGCAATGGACGTGAACTTGTCAACAAGACAAAAAAGTTAACTTCTATTTGTAGAGTTTGTAGAGTTTTTATTGTCCCTATGTTACGCTTTATTTCCTTTCTTGCGGCATTCGTATGTACAATACATATAAGTATTGTAAGTTGGTTTAAGGCCAGAAAAGCTGCGTGTACCAAGCAGATGTATGCGTAGACAGGCCGTGTCACGTAACGGACAATCTCCTTTACCAAAACTTCAATGCTAAAATTCTTCATTGTAATACATGCGCATGTATGTGAGTATACATACATATACCTATATTCATAGCGGTATATACAACTACACGTTGGTATACGCACAATAAACTTTTACTTTAACAGTTTTCTGGAGAGGTTTTCTCATACACATATTCCTTCTGCTCTTTTCTCACTAGTATTTTTCGTTTTTCTATTACCTGTAATCAGCTTTGCTTCGGTCCTTCGGCATTTAGGTTATTGTAATAATTTGTTTTGACAATGTTTTCTGAAGCGCAACTTTGTCGTTCAACTACTTTTTTATACCAAGAAAATGTTTTGCTTTTGTGTGTACCCAGTAGGAAATGTGAGTGTTATTAATCATAGTTTGGGAAAGAAATCTAGAATGTGTTCTCAAAATAGATATACGTATAACAGATTTAGGTAATAACAACTTGAATCAAGTTAAGCTTGCTTTTGTTATAAAATTCCATGTAAATCTACTGAGTCAAAGACAAGCTACAAAGTCTAGCTGCATTCATTTCTTACTGGGTTTGTAGAAATGAGGAATACTCTTTTATTTGATATTTGTATATGAAACGCTGTTGAAAGACTGGATTTACAACTTCCTCTTCCCTTATATCCATGCGTTTTTACTTTGTTCCTTACAAATGGCACTCATTTCTCTTTTTTAGGTTTTCTTATGTCATAATTTGTTACAAGGCCAAGTTGGCTTTGTGTCGCACATTCCAAAAAGCATATAACAACCTATTAGATACATATAAACCAATATGGATTGATAACAATCAGTGCGTAACAGTTTACTTAATTTGCGTGTATTTGTGAGGTAAATCTGCTACTTTTGTTCTCCTTTTCAATAACATGTTTGTATCCAGCATCCAGTAGAGAGGAACTTGACTGCTCCTGGTGATTTAAATGAAGCAATCCTTCATCTTCATATTAAGACAAATTCCAAAAATTCTAAGTGTGTAGGTGAGGGTGTTTTTAGTTTTTCGTACTAATGCTGCCAGATTATTTCCAACTTTAAATCAAAAATGAGTACTCCTATTTTTTTTTTTGAAATCTTAAATAATTTACTTGACTTGGATAATAGAAATATATTTAATTGAATTTATTTGAATAATATGTGAGAAGAATAATTCTTAACAAGTTCGATTCCCCCAGTTTCGGTCGCCTTATCACAGCTAAGAGCAAAATTAATGCCTAGTTCAATTGGAACTCCAATCATATAAATGAGTGGAGGGATGAAGTATGGAGATCGGGATCGGGACATACTGATTGCTGATTACACATTGGGGGACAATAATATTATGTCTTATACAATAAAAAGTAATCCAATATTTTCGAAATAGACGGCTTTAGTAAATGGTATTTTGACTTCTATAAAAGCGATTGCATTACCCTAGATCACGTTAAAAAAACTCAGTAATGTTAGAGTGGATGTCAAAAATGGAAACCATTGGGTTTGACCATCAAGTAAGCACTGCTTTGATTGCCCAGGTGCTAAATATTCCACAAAAAAACAATTCGGAAAAAGGCTAAATACAAAAATTTCGCTGTTTGGGAGTCAAATGAGTTAACA
The DNA here is from genome assembly GCA_037013455.1 of Ceratitis rosa. NCBI lineage: Eukaryota > Metazoa > Arthropoda > Insecta > Diptera > Tephritidae > Ceratitis > Ceratitis rosa. The sequence continues at coordinate 21,107,333 of JAWMAG010000008.1, read as the reverse complement.
AGAAAAATCGAATGGATGGCTGGGCATGAAAAGTGGATCCCTTACAGCAACGTCAAACTAAAACGGTCGAGGTCGATGGGCAGTGAGCCGATACAAATGGTATCTAAGCCAGGATTGACGGTCACAAAGGCTTTGTTGTGTGTTTTGTTCGGAAGCGTTCAGCTTTGGCCAACAGGAGGACAACATACATCGATAGCCCGGACCTCGAACCAAGTGATTACCATCTGTTCATGGCTATCGTGAATGACCCGCGGATCGACATTATCATACAAATCAGTCACTCGTTGAGTATGTAGTGGTTTTTTTTTCCATGGTTAAGTGTAGATTTTTTAGGCCCAAGTGCAGCAGGTTTGCTTGTTGATGTAACCGCCGACGCGAAAAAGATGGCTCTTTGATAAAACGCTTTGTTTTCTGTCAATCGATCTCAAACCCATTACGCTTATGAGGCTTCAGATCGTGTTCCCTTTATATATATTTAGAGAAAAATTCATCACCGAAATGTAATATGTACGCGCATAACTCGAGAAAGGCTGGATCAATTTGTGTAATTTTGAGCTTGAAAAATTTAAGGAAGTTCAGAGATATATTTTAAATGGATAGAAAAATGCAGGAAGTGAACTAGGAGCCAACATATTCGAAAAAATGGTATTTATGGTTCGATTTATATGAAATTAGCAAAAATAGGTGGCTTTTTGCTTAGACTATTGTAATTGGAAAGCCTCTTCCCTTTTGGGAAGTGGGTATTTGATGATGTTTGCGTAGCCCCAAAAGAAACCCGCGAATTTTCATGAACAACTTGTGACTATTTAATTGTAGTTTTTCTTCTGACAGTTATAAGCTGTCATTTTTAGTTTGCCTTAGAAAAAAAGTCGCATAATTTTGTTTATATTTGTTTATTTGACGTCAATTTCAATACGGAGTCCACAAAAGAACATTTTCGCCGTATTTTATTTTATTATTCCTTTGAAAGAAAAAATGCAGCACAGGTTGTTAAAAAGTTGCATAATTTGTATGGTGATAAAGCCTTAAAAGAAACACAGTGTCTAAGTTGGTTTGTCGAATTCCGTTCGAGAGATTTTTCACCCAAAGATAAGCCACGTTCAGGTCGGCGAAGTGAAGTTGATGATGACGGTATCAAGGCTTTAATCGAATTGGATCGTCATATAACTGAGCGTGAGATTGGAGAGAAGTTAATTTTACGAAAATCAACCGTTTATTATCATATACGACGTCTTAGTCTGGTAAAAAAACTTGATATGTGGGTACCAAATGAATCGAAAGCAATTCATTTAACCAGCTGCTTAAACGCAATGAATATGATTCGCTTGCTTCAAAATTATCATAATTGGAGATAAAAAATGGATTGTTTACAACAACGTCTATCGCAAACGATCATGATGAAACGCCAAAAACCACTTCAAAGGCTGATATTCACCAAAAGAAGATTATGCTGACAGTTAGGTGGGATTAGAAGAATATGGGTAAATTTTGAGTTGCTTCCAAGGAACCAAAAGATTAATTCGAAGTTCTACTGTGAACAACTGGACAAATTGAATACATTCATCAACGAGAAAGGTGTCATGTTCCACCAGAATAATGCTAGACTACACACATCTTAGGTCACTCGCCAAAAATTGAAAAAGTTTGGGTGGGAATTGTTGATGCAACCACCATATAGTCCCGATCTCGCACCGTCAAACTACCATTTGTTTCTATCTTTGCAGAACTCATTAAATGGTAGAACTTTCGAAAATGACGAGCCTATAAAATCGCACTTGGTTCAGTTTTTTGCTGATAAAGGCCAGAAGAGCTTGGAATAATGATATTGCCAGAAAGATAGCGAAAGGTCATCCAAGAAAATGGAAATTATATAATTGATTAAAGTTCATTATAAAATTTAAAAAATGTATTGACTTTCTGTTAAAAATCGCCGGCTTCTTTTGGGGCAACCCAATAAATTAAATACTTTCATTTCCCGGAAATGGACCAGGGACCAGAACTCAAGTTCATAAACATTAATTTCTTCACGGATAAGGGATCGTCGTGAGATTGCTGAATCAATAAATTAATAAAACTTTAAAAATTTGTAATAGATGTTGCTTATTTAAGGGCTTTTAATCATTCTTAGCAACACCAAATGGGAATAAAAAAAAAAAAGAATACAGAAAGCCCTTAAAATGTGTGGCCAGCATACCCAGGCCACAAATTAGTATGTAAATGCGTATGTTTTTCTTTTTACAATATATATACCATTTATAAATTTGCAATCAATACAATTTCACTAATAGAATTGCCTGCTTATTCAATCAAAAACAACTTCTTTGTTATTACTATATCAATCAAAGAATTTTCAGCATTTAAGTACGTGTGTGTGCACTTCAATTGACCGCCACTAATACGATCAACTAATTTCAAAGCACGCCTTCGCTTACAAACAATTTTATAAATAGTAATACACAAATGCTTACATACTACATATGTACGTGTAAGTATGTGTATAAATAGGTATATGTGTATAGGAAAAGGTCTTTTGAAAATAAGCAAATTCATTGAGCACATAAGAAACTTAAGCATTTATCGCACACATACAAACATAACTATCAGGCAAGGGTTACGACACGCACGTGGACACACACACAAATACACACACATACGAGTACAACCGCATGCAAATTGAGTAACAAAAGAAGCGAAGCTGATAAGTGAATTTGCATGCCCTTCGTCTACCGAGGAGGGTAGTGGTGAACCAATAATGTCAATGACAACGTGCGAATGTTACAAACAAACCAATTTACTGACTGACCACTGCCACACATACTAGTGCGAACACATCCTTAGTGCGGCGGTCCTTGCGCTCATTGCCAACGCTATCAACATGACATTATCGCTATTGGCAATGGACATTTAAATCAAAATCAAATAGTGACACGTGCACAACCGTTCAATCATCGGCACGCCTCGAAGGCAAACGGACGCACCCAAGCTCACCCAAGTACACATATGTAAACATGAGAGTAAATATGTACATATTTACTATTAATACGAAGGTCTCTTAGCAGGACAATTGCTGTCTTTGCTGTCGCAATGGCTTTTTCATGCCCACAGCAACAAAAACAACGAGAACAACGTAGAAATTAAACAGTTAGGGACGCATTGTTGCATTTGTTGGACATTTCTGATGAATTTTCACATTTTTCAATTTCACTACAAAGGAGACCAGTTGCAAAATCTGCTGCTCACATTCGTACAAAGAAGTAGGGGCAAAAAAACAAAAAAAAAAAAAGAAACTTACATTGTTGTTGGTTGGAGGGTTGGAGAATCAATGCATTACATGTTATGGGTAAATTAATTTTTGGGTCGTGTCAAGCTAGCAGAATCATGACCAACAAACTGACCCGAAAGATATTGGGTCATGGGCAGATAAGTGTAAGTTTTCACCTTCACCACAAAATAGCACGAAACACACACACATTTATGGTAAGGTAGTATAAATGTTCATATATACCTATATTGATGTTTGTCTGCATGTACGTGTATGCAAAAAATTTGTGTGTCGTTGAAAGCGACGATAAATTGTTGACGCGGTTGGCTGTAGAGCAGTGCAAAAGAAAACTTTGAGGCCAAGAAAAATACACGGAAACTGTAACTCAAACAAAAATAATGACAAATGAGGGTCAGCAGTGCAAAAACACCAGCAAACATACGTGTACATACATTTATATAGGTAGATTTACACCAGCCTAAAGCCAAGCAAACAACATTTCTGCTCTGAAAACAAACAGTCTTTCTTCGCTCAAAAAGGCAAATGAAGGCATAAAGCATGAAGAGAAAGTTATAAGGAAGAAGAAAGAAGCAGGAAGAGGAAGTGTGTGACGATGAACAAACGGACAGGTAGAATTTATTGGGAATGTATTAAGTGCGAATATTTGTGTTTCAGCTCGTCTTTGTGTGAACATTTTTTTTGTATGTATTTAGGTACATGTGTGTGTATTTTGAGATTTACTGCTGGTTTTTCGCTTTTCGAAACTCATATCAAAGCAATAACGTAGTGTATACCAATATTTGTTTGATGAAAGCAACAACAATAAATACTGAAGTACCGAAAGGTGTTTAAAGGAAAATTAAAAAATAATAATAATAAAAATAATAACAAAAGAAAATATTATTTTAAAATTTATTCTTAATTGTCATCGCTTACGAGATGTTGGCGAGTTCACAAAAGCGCAAAAATTATTATTTTTATTTTGCTGGTTGGATACACCATGATTATGGCAGGCTCTCTTTTGCTTTGGTTCAACATGAGTTCATTCTAACGGAACAAACGGTCAATAAAGAGTATTATTTGAAAGTTTTGGGGCGTTTGCGCGAAAGCATCTGTAGTAAATGGCCGGAATTGTGGGCCAAAATGCGCCATCGCACCGAATTGTAGTTGTGAAAGATTTAAGACCAAAAACTCGTTCAATACCATCGATCAACCACCATATTTACCGGATTTGGCCCCACGATTGATGACGATGACTTTTTTTGTTTCCAAAACTCAACTTCAACATTTTTAATTTTTTTTTTTAATTTTTTTAAAATTCCCATTAAACAAACTGTTATTACTCATCAATTGCTTTTATATAGTAAAGACAATGAAGCAAAGCTTTGTACGTCGGTGGAATATTCAGATAAAATAACGGTATAAATAATAATGAAAATAAAAGCCAACCTGACCACCGATAGGTTCAATGAAAGCTGGCTTCTGTATCAGTAAATGAAAGTGTTAGAAAACGGTGAGTAGTACCTCTGATATGTGGCGTGAGGAGAGTCGTTATAAAGCTCTGCTTTCCGAATTTACGAATGTAAGTCGAAGATCCACAGTAGCCGAGAGGTTAGTAGTATGCACTATTATACAGAGAATTACTGAAAATTACAAAATGGTGTGACGAACGCAAAGACAGGGTTTTGGAGCTCGCACTTTAATACAAGCAAGTTTAGAAATCACATGAACATATCACACCATTTCAACTATTACAACAGAGGATCAACATATCACCAGAAAAACAATATGCATACTTCACATAGTAGCAACATAAGAAACCGATGTAAAATCTAACTGTCAGGGGATTGGACATCGGCACAAATAGATGAAGTACTACTTCCTATTTTAAGAATCATGAGTAGACGAGAAACTATTCCCTCTTCTACTTTTGCTCCATATTAGGTATTTACCAGGTGTGTTAGTTGAAATTTGCCGGTTTTTTCGATAAAGAAAACACTTAATTTTCAGAGGAATCTCAAAATTTTTTTTATTCAAAGTATTGGCTATTGGTTTCTACACATTTCGCCCATCTCTCAGGCAAATTATGGATACCATTCCAAAAAAACTTTTTCTCTTTCGAGGCAAACCATTCGACGAGCCATTTTTCGACTTCTTCAAAATTAGCGAAGCACTACTCTGCAAGGGAGTGCCCCATCGATGCGAAAAGGTGATAGTCGGACGGGGCGAGGTCTGGAGAGTACGGCGGGTGCGATAATATTTCCCAATTAAGTGTTTTTAATGTGTCTTTCACCAGTTTAGCGGTATGAGACTGCGCGTTGTCATGTTGCAAGATAACTTTGCCATGTCTTCGGGCCCATTCCGACTGTTTTTCGATCAACGCATGTTTCAAATTGATCATTTGTTGTCGGTAGCGATCCGTGTTCACCGTTTCACCAGGTTTTAACAACTCGTAGTACACCACACCACACTGGTCCCACCAAACACAGAGCATTGTCTTACGGCCAAAGCGATTTGGCCATGCAGTCGATGGGCCAGCTTCACCAGGGGAAAGCCATGATTTTTTTCGCTTCGGGTTCTCAAAATAAATCCATTTTTTGTCCCCCGCGACTATTCGATGCAGAAAAGATTTCCTTTCGAATCGTTGAAGCAGCATTTCACAAACGGTTTTTCGATTTTCCAATTGACTATCGTTCAGCTGGTGAGGCACCCATTTTCCATACTTCTGGGTCTTTCCCATAGCTTTTAAACGGTGTCAAATTGCTCCTCGAGTCATATGTAGTGTTTCTGCCAATTTTTGTTGCGATTGGGTTGGATCAACATCCAATAACGCCTGCAATTCCTCGTCTTCGAACTTTTTCGCTGCACCAGGATGTTCATTGTCTGTCAAATCGAAATCTCCACTTTTAAATTGACGAAATCATGTCTCACATGTTCTAATCACTGGAGCCTGTTCACCATAAGTTTCTACCAGCAACCGGTGAGCTTCAGCTGCTTTTTTCTTTTGCTGAAATAAGAAAAGCAACGAATGCCGCAAATGCGATTTACTTGGAACAAAACTCGACATATTCACTGAGGTAAACAAATATGACGCTATTATTTTGGCGGAATGTGTCTTACGTATTTTTGTAGGTTAATGTCAATAAAAAAAAATTACATACATGCCAAATCATAGAAATTTATACATATTGCTAGCGACATCTACTAGTGAAACCGGCACACTTCAACAAACAACAACTGGTGGAGGCGGTCAGGTACTACCCTCTCTAGGGAAATCAGTGCGAGGCGCAAATTAGTTAGTTCCCCTTTTTAGAAAGTAATGTTTGTAAGACACGTACATAATCAAATATTTGTGACAATTAAAAATAAACTCCATTGCATTCATGATTTTTGTGACGAATCCCAGCATCCTTCGAATTTTTTTTCGGCAGGGAATGTAAATCATATTTCCACGACCCCTTTATACGAATGGAAATTTGAATAATCCATTGAGCGACTTGCAGTAATTTATCAAGAGCAAATTCAGCAAATTGGTTGAAAATGATTGATAGTACCAGATTCAGGTGTAAAGAATTCGGTTGAATGACCTCGTAACTATGTCACTAGATGGTATACAAGTCTCCATGGTGCTAGATTTGTGCAAATATTGATTCGGACCATTCTCATAATGCCGCTGAGATAAGCATTCGCCTCTGCATAGCAAAGAACATCCACAAACAAACACAAGGAAGGATAAAAGTGAAGATCAGCAGTCACTACAGACAGCCAAACTTTTGTTTGCTCGTCTTGCACTCCTTCTCTTTGAGAGAACTTATTACTCTTTAATATAACTCATTCCTTTTGGAGATATCTCATCAACAACTCGATTGAAGGAGCTGTGGGACGGCTGCTTAAGCTTCCCTAAAACCCTTGAACGACGCTAATATTTTCTCTAATGATTTTAATATGAAATAAAAAATGTAAAACTAAACTTGCTTTAAGCACTGAATTTTGAAAATGAATTATCAATTATAACTAAAATGAAAGTATCTTAAATTTCAGCCAAATCAGCCACTCGGTTGCTGTTACTTTATATTTAAACAATTTTGCTGCATTGAAGACAGCGCCCCTCATAGTCACAGCACAACAAATAAAAACAGTGTCAGAGTTACTGGAGACGGAAGCCTCCATTTTAAGCGCCAGAAAATTGAGTTCATTAAAATACAAAATAATACATAGCTAACTACATATATAAATATATATGAAAGTACAGAACTTCATTCGTCGGAATGTTAAGAGTTTTTAGTAGACAAACACAAAGTTTCTTCAACTGCGAAAGTAATGTGAAAAATACGATGCAGCCACATCCACTGTGTATCTCGGCGTGCAACCAACTGCCGGCAGCGAAACCTACTGCTTGAAACGTTTGGAATGCGGCGCGCTGACCAAGTCGTAAAAGTTTATAAACTCAACACCAGTGAAGGGTCGAAAAAGCGACGGCGAGGTTGCAACGAAAAGATTTCCAGCGAAAGTGAAACTGGCAAAAAGTACTGAACTGCCAATGCGTTTTTAGTTCGCGTAGTTCGCGTTGCTGTAGCTGCGGCGGCTTTGTACTCTCATTATATACGTCTGTATGTATATACGAGTACGCGAAAGAATTTCCTAATTAAATTTCGCTTTTGTAAGAGCCAGTAGTGCGGTGTTTTGTAAGCTACAAACACAAGCTTACAAATATAGCGTTTTGTAAATATTTATTTATATTAAATATATATATGAGTATACAAAAAGACAGGAGCATCTAGTTAACAGGGGGTTGGGTGAGTTAGCCGTAGATGGAGAAGATCCATTCACAACTTTACACAGCTTTACTGGATGGGTTAGAAGATGTAATGGAAATAACGCAAAAACATTGTGCGACACTTTCTTGAAATCTTGAAGTCAAGTTCTAGGCCGCAGACCGCCAATATAGCAGAATAAATCCAATAGTTTTGACATTTCAGTTCCAGAGCGAAGTCAAAAAATAATTTCTTCTCACGAAACCTTCACATAGTAGAGCCTTCTCTCGAGCTAATTGATCACTTCAGTGGAAGGATGAGCTGGGACATAATCGCTGCACTGGTTGCAAAGCGGAATTATGTTATATACATATATACTTAGGATATTTTTTAAAATCCTAAAGCCAAGGTGGGGCCATGTGCAGAAGCTCACGCAAGGGAGGAAAGTTTTTGACTGCCATTCACCTGAATGTGGCCGGTCTTAGACCAAGTATCCCCTGGGTAGCCAACAAACGTCCGTTTGGAGGCGAGCTAAAGTGAGAAAGCGAATCCCATGCGGTTGTGCGTAGGGTTTGGGACCCACCACATGAAAAACGAAAAATTTGATGAAAAATCGAAATAAGCCTCGGATGAGAGACGAATTAAGGATCACGATTTGAGGGTATGCACCTGGAATGTGCGGTCGCTTAATTGGGAAGGTGCAGCTGTCTAGCTGGTTGATGTCCTAATAAAATTAAAGGCTGACATTACCGCAGCCCAAGAGATGGACGGGACAAGGATGGAAGAAGGGGGGTCTTTGTGAAATTTACTAAAATGGCCATATAAAGGAGCGAAACTTTGGGTCGGATTCGTGGTGGGAGAAAGACTCCGTCGCCGAGTACTGGCATTCACTCCGGTGGATGAACGTCTCCACACAGTCAGCATCAAAACGGAATTTTTTAACACCACGCTGATTTACGCCCACGCCCCGACGGAAGAGAAGGACGATGTGGCCAGGGATGCCTTTTACGAGCGCCTCTAGCGCACTTAAGAGTGTTGCCCCCGCCACGACGTCAAAATTGAGCTTGACGACTTAAACGCCAGGCTGGACAAAGAAGGTATTTTTGGAACAACAGTCGGAAAAATCAGCCTCCACGACCGGAAACTCCAATTGATGACGATGGAAAAGTTATGGCGTTACCCGACTATGAAGAAGTCCGAATACCAATCATCCGCCTAAAAAACAACAAAGCGCCGGGGACCGTTGAATTATCGGCCGAGCTATTCAGAGACGGCGGTGAAGAACTGCAGGTGCATGCATCAGCTTCTTGGCAAAATATGGTCGGATGACACATATTCCACATTCTGGAATAAGCCTCCTTAACATCGCATAGAAGGTTCAATCAAGCGTGTTGTGTGAAAGATTAAAGCTCACCATCAATAGACTGATTGGACCTTATCAGTGTGGCTTTAGACCTAGTAAGTCAACCATTGACCTGATATTCACCATGCGCCAAGTCTTGGAAACGACCCGTGAAAAGAGAATCGACACACACCACCTTTATGTCGATTTTAAAGCCGTCTTCGACAGCACGAAAAGGAACTGTCTTTACGCCGCTATATCTGAATTTGGTATCCCCGCAAAACTTATACGGCTATGAAAACTGACCTTGAGCAACACTAAAAGCTCCGTCAGGATCGGGAAGAACTTCTCCAAGCCGTTCGATACCAAACGAGGTTTCAGACAAGGAGATTTCTTATCGTGTGACTTATTTAATTTATTGTTAGAAAAAATAGTAAGAGCAGCAGAGCTGAATAGAGAAGGTACAATCTTCTATAAAAGATACAGCTTGTGTAGTACGCGATGCGTTTTCATTAGCTGCTGATGTACTGGGGTCTCTCGGGCATATACAAGCCTTCTTGGAAAGTCTTGCTTTACTAATAGCAGACTCACTATAAATAATTCTTTCTGATTTTGCAAAAAATTTACTGCAAATTCTTGTAATCGATATTAACGTATGAATGTCACAGTAGCAGTGCCCTTGTATAAAATACTTCTTCACATTGGTGGCCTTCGGTCAGGTGGGCCTTGGTCGGAAATACAATGGCACGTCTTGCACATTACCTTGCTGTATGCTAATTATAGCAAAATTTTTAGTAGAAAAATCTGTGGCTGTGGTGGCGTTTCTTTAAACAAATGAAAATCGACCAAGTCATAACAACATTTCTGATCTTAGTGATTGTCAAAATTAAAACACCTGAAAAAGGTTTTACAATCAAACGCTCTAAGCTTCTTATTTTTGATTTCCATACGGTGCGATGTTCCTCAATCAATTTGTTCAACTAGTAAAATGACCTCAAAGTTATGACTGACCGAATAGTGACACTGAGTTCTGTTTCAAACTTTTGTAGTATTCAGGAGAAAATTATTCTGAGAGTTTTCAGCTTTGTGAGTTAAGTTTACTACCAAAATTACTACATTTTTGTGTATTTGAAAGGTATTATTTTAGAATAAGTTAAAAAATTGTAGAATTCTTCTACAGTGGAACGGTTGATCCGTTTCCATTTGGTGTTTACAAACTGTATGCCTGACTTCTACTTGTCCCCAAGTTCTTTCTTAATGATTGTTGATTTTGAGAAAATTAGTTGAGTAAGTCAAAATGTGGGCTCCAAAATTTACTCTATGGGCTGATGTGAAGCCATGAGTGAGATGCTAGAGCTACACAGTTCAATGAATTATAGGAGCAGTCTAAATGGGATACTAAAGCTTCATTGAAGTTCGGGAAATGCGTTTACCTCCTATTGACGACTATGGTAGACGCAATAAAATGGACATCCATGCGTCACTACAGAGGACCTAACCTTATAACCAAAGTGCATTAGCAGGTCAGGGTAACCTAATCTAATCTACTGTGGCTGATTGTCACCAAAAAAAGCAAGGGGAGCCCTGTTTAAGGAGAAGTTCAACGTATAACCCTTGAAAGTTTTGAAAATTAAAAGGAAAACCCTTTAGCATATTTTTTTTACCACGCCTGAGTACATACACACACAACAACAACTTGTTTTTTTACAAATAATATATAAACAAAACCAATGAAGAACAACAACAAAATAGCAAGTGGCGAAAAGCCGCCGACAAAGAGTGCATCCGCAAATAACTTTGAGTAATTTATATGTATGAGTATGCTCGTTTGTTTGTTTGTTGAAAGAGGAGTTGGAATAAAAAAATAATAAAATATAAAATATAAAATAAAAAATAATAATAAACAAATAAAATAAATTTTTCACGCAAGCGACAGCTGCACGTACATTTTGCTTCTTGTACTCTGATATGTCAATGGCGGCGTATGATTTCCGATGAGGATCATGTAAATGGTGATGCCATATATTTTGCACTGCATGCGAAGATACATATTTAATTAAATTTGTATGTATGTATTTATATATGTGTATTAAATAGAGCAAAAAAAAAAATGACAAAAGGCTCAAAATTCAAATGATTTTTTGCAGGCGCGTATTATTGTGCGTGTGTCTGTGTGTTGAGTTCACAATGAAAACTCAAGCGAAACAATTAATTTGGAAATCGTTTGAGCTACTGTTAAATTGGCAACACAATGGAATGCGCTAAATTAAAATAGTGTTTTCGCCAATGAAAATTCACTTATGGTATATCCTGTTGTCCGCGGCGCGATGTATGCGTGAGCAAATATGAGCTCAGACAACAGTCGAATGAAGTTTCGAATGGATATTGTGCTTTTGTGTTTCTGTGAGCCTTTTCAAAATTGAGTTTGAGGCAAACATCAAGTCAGGCACAATTTTCATACAGACTTCAAAAGGAACACAACTCGAAAATTCTCAGTATGTCAAACAAACTGTCAATAGTCAAAATATTGAAGTGTGAAAGTGTATGAGTTAAAAAGAAAGCATTTTTATTAAGAAGCTCGAAATTCATAATATTGTATCTATTATTGAGACTAATCTTCGAAATTTATTTTCTCTGTTTCCAAAGCAATTTTATAGAAGGTGAAGTTGTCACATCATATGATCACATCATTGTTCTTCCTTTCATTTCAACAAATTACGCAAAACGAAGGCTTTTGTATTTTTGCTACTACCTTTGTGTGAATTTGCCTTGTCTTATCTTAAATTTTTTTTTTTTTTGAAGTTCCATAAACACTTAAAATTGAATTTATGAAAAGACTTTGTTTCCTAAAAATGTAAAGATTGCTAAGAGAATTTTTATGAAAGGCTCTCTAGTGGGTTCGCATCCCACATTATATGTATGAAGGCTTTCACCTATAAGTGTACTAGAAGATATTCACGTCAGACACGGTTGTCTGAGCTGTGCCGTAATATGTTAAGAGCGTGAGCACAACATTCTAATTTAAGTGGAAGATGTTGACGTTCGACAGGTCTTTAGTTCCATGTGTTGGGTTGTTATCTTCTCCTGTGAATTATGCTTGATTTGCTTGTTCGAAGATTCTTTAAAACAATACAACTTCCGTGATTCTCTCATTTGGGATCCTATGTAACTGTGGTATTATTATTTTAAAGGTGAGAGACCTGAAAGCCATGTACCAAAGTCATAAATATACTGTGATGTTTGGCGTAATTTTTCGTGATCTGTGACACTTCTAGGTCAAAGATCATTAGCTTTTGGGGTACAGTAGAGCTCCTCTAATTCTCTTTTCGAGAGAGTCATTTTCAATGGGCTTCTCACCGCAGTGGTACCCTCACTTGTTTATCTGCAAATTTTGTCTGCTTAGCTTCTTCTGGCATTTGATTGTTTTTTTTCTTTTAAGGGCCAATTCAGCATATGCGGAGTTCAGTGCCCTCTTTCAGTTGGGTTCGTTTCGTTTAGTTATCGTGTCTTGTTAGTTCTAAGGCTGTTGTTGCCCTGAGTTATTTGAGGACATCCTATTTTATCCGCATGCTTTAGGTTCTGTGTGTTGGCTCGTCTCTTCTGTTAGTTCTAGTATTTTCCGCAATACTTTTCGGAAATCACCTTATGACCTCTCTCTCTGTAGCCCACCATGCAAGTTGCGGTCTGAAGGAAGTCTGAGGTCCTCAAGGTTAATGATGGAGCTCGGATTTCTGGGCTCACTATGTTGGCTCTGGCATCACAAATGTCATCTTGATGATCGACCTGTAGGGCTTCAATTATAAATTTTCTAGATTTCATTTTTTTGCAATTTAGTAAAGAGCTCTCCGCGTTTTTTAGGTATAGTTTTGAACAAGATTTTTTTCTGTATTGTAAATAAAATTTCTATGTTTTGACAATTATGAACTGTGACTTTTTGAATAGTTTCATATTTCCATTTGTACAGAACTTCTGTGCTTTATCAGCGACGAACTTGTCCAAATGATTTTCAGTGACTCTTCGGTCGGTCGATTTTTTTTTACAATTAAGGAAGTTTTACAGAGGCCAAAACCAACCAGGCTGTATAGCAGGCTGATTAATAGTTGACATTAGAGTTCGGAAATGACCATGTGGCCAGGTTGTACATGCGGAATCACCTTGCGTGCCATCAATTTAGACTTTGAGGTCGTATGTGGAGGTTCAGCGGACTTTTTATTATGAGTCCTGGTTGAATGTCTTCAGAAATGGTTCGATTTCATTTCGTTTCAAAAGCATTAGTAAAATAATTTAATCAAGAAATTTTTTTTGCGTTAATTCCTTTCATCATATACATCGAGTTCCTTGAGCAGCCAGCCTTTTTTAAATGATTCCAAACTGTTACGTGAGTGATACCTAATACCTTCGCTAGTTTTTGACACCATGCCTGCCGGTTTTGCTAAACTAGTTGGCACAGAAAATTTTCAGCAAGACTTCACATTATTTTTAGCTGTTTTCATAATAAAAAAGAGCATCATAAAGCGATTTCATTCGGAAATTTTGAACATTTTCAAATTAAAAAATAACTGTTTAACGTATAAAGATGTACATATACAGCATATACTCGTATGTTCCCAACCCTTTATTGCAATAGATGTTTTTGTTATTAGTATTGTGGGAGAAATATGGGCGAAATCGATTCGTTCATCGGCAACGCGGCATCGGTTTCCAATTTGTTTTTTAGCGTGAAAAAATTTCCAATCTAAATTCAATGATTTTATTGCACTGCGCTTATTGACTACATATGAGCGAATGAGTGAATGAATAAGTCATGGGAATTCCAATATAAAAATTCTTTGCAAACAAATGTTTAATTAGGTCTGTTATTGCGAAATATTTTATACGCAGCAAAATATACACCAAAAGCGGTTTCAATACGAAATCGCTGATTGTATTATTAGAAATTTAATATATTGGTTAAGTAAAAAGTTCGTTCAGATTTTTTTTATGCAAATGGTTCCAAACGGTTTTCTGGCTTATTTGCAAATATAAGCTCTTCCCTGAGAAGAGAGTGCGAGCAGCAAGTGCTTTGGGCTAAGCTTCGCTCCCATTGGGTTCCAAGCTCCGAGCAGATACTCTAATTTAACGCAATTGTTTTTTGGCGCGTACCTATTGTTGGTTGAAAGTTATGTAGATATTCTTCGTTAAGTTAGATTGGAGACTATCTGCTGAGCGTTGGGCACTCAGATACTACGTACCCTACTATCTCCGTCCTCTCTTTATATTTTCTGCACTCATTGTCGTCCATAAGATCTTAATTGAAGGCATGCGACGACAGATGGTATTAGAATGTGAATGGTTCTACTGTTAGCCCAGAGTCCTACCTCTTTATGGTTGGTGTAGTACGAGGTGTGTCAATTAAATAATGAAACTGATTATATTGCCACGATTGTGGTAATCCTGCGACCTTGAAATTCCCTTTCCCTTCTCCAAGCATCCTTCTCCTCTTCACTGATAGCTTGTTCAGTGCCACACTGCCCTCAGCGTGTCCCAGTATTTGGCCTCTAAAGGGATCGCCGTGTTGCAACAATCGCCTTATTCGCCCGATATGTCACCCTGTGACTTTTTTTGTTCCCTAGAACAAATTCGGTGGTCAAAGGAACCCATTTGGAGTCGATTGAGGACATCCAGGTGGCCGTGACGAGGGTAGTCGAAGCGTTCCAGATATGTTACAAAGCATAAAAAACGCGCTGGAATCGTTGTATAGGTGCCCAAGGGGACTACTTTGAAGGGGATGACAGAGTTGTAGAATAATTTTGAAATATACGGTTTTTATGGAATCAGTCTCATTACTTAATTGTCACACCACGTAATCTTTTCCATATGTTTTTTGCTCATCATTTTTGTGAAGTCTGTTTTCCTTTTGCTGAATGGGACTAGAAAGTCCATAGTTACGTGCTCTTCCATTAGCACATCTTCTTTAGTTAGCTCATCAGCTTCCTTATTGACTTTTCTCAGCTAAGCCTGATTTTAGTTGTTAAGACTTGTGGCAGCTATAGAGGCCGTATAGTTACTGTAGTTACTAGATTTACTGGTGGTATGCACAAAATAGCTGTAGTTGTTTTGAACATGGTTAAAGTCTAAAGACTATCTCTAGCCGATCATTATATTGCATTTAGTCTGAAGTCCTTCAACCAACTAAAGTATCTCAATGCGAGAGGGCAGGTGAGAGATCCCTGGTGCAAACAAACAG
Source organism: Ceratitis rosa (assembly GCA_037013455.1). Taxonomy (NCBI): domain Eukaryota; kingdom Metazoa; phylum Arthropoda; class Insecta; order Diptera; family Tephritidae; genus Ceratitis; species Ceratitis rosa. The sequence continues at coordinate 21,091,749 of JAWMAG010000008.1, read as the reverse complement.
CCTTTTACGTGTTTTCTTCATTCAAAAACTTCAACCACAATCACTTCTTTCTCTTCCTTAGAGGCCAGAAACTGAAAATGTCTCTGAAACACTTTCCGAAAACTCAACCTCTGGTGATGATGTAGCTTGATATAGCAGTATAACTTTTCACAATCTTCGTTGAGAAGAGAAGTGAAGAATGAGAATTGAGAAGCTGTTCATCCTTATAGTCGGTACCCTCGTGTCTAAGGAGTGGTTCAAGTTTTTTTCTGACTGAAAATTTGTTCCATATTTCTAACACTTAGATACTTATGGTAGGTCTCATTCAGTTCAGTAAGCTTTAGCTTCATCACAAGCAGACTCAACGTCCGTCTACTGTAAGCCAATGTGAATTAAGCTATTCAAAATTAAATGGTTGGAATAAAAGTTGTGACGGCTGTCGTCTACAGCAACGTCTACCATGTGGCTACACACAATCCGCATACAATAAATAAAGCAATAAAAACTTTAAATATTAACAATTTGATCAGCGTAAGCTGCGCAGCAGTCGTAAGCAAATAAGTAAGCCGAGACTCACTCAACCGGGCGACCAGCGAATCGGTGAACCGCTGGGGCATAATCATTGAAATTGTGGCAATTGAATCGATTGAAGCGACAACTGCAACAAGAGCAATAACATACATTCACAATTGATAGCAGAAAAGTAGTGATATTTACAACAAAAACATAAGTACGTATATGTAACAGCAATGTGCAACAGCAACGACTGTAGCAACAACGCATTAGTATTTGAGGCTGAGAAGCACGCGCCAATAACAACGAAAAATAATAGAGCAATAATAAAAACAACAACAAAAACAAAAGCAGTAATCAACGTGCAGCTGCATGGTAACAAACCAGCCAACCTGCCCCGATGGCGTTGCTCCAAAACGGCGGCAAAATGTTGGAGTGTGAGGGTTCGCCCGCAAACCATTTAACCCCAAAGCAATGTACGCATCATCACGATGATGGGGATCGAAAGTCAGGCGTGGCAGCAGCGCGTGGAATACGGTTAATGGGGTTGTTTTGAACAGTTTCGCTTGTGGTGCTACTCTGCCGCTGTCGCCGTCACTGTTGATTGCATTGCGATTTGCGGTCGAGGTGGTTGCCAATGCGCACTCCAATAAATGACGGTTGCACTTTGGTTGACATGGCGTATGCGTAATATTGGGCATGAATGCGAACGGTTTAATGCTGACGGTGGTGGCTGTGTTGAATGTCAGGAGTTGATGGCAATCTACGTTGTTATAAACATTTGTGGCTGTACAGGAAAAAATACAATATATATATATAAAAACAAATAATTAAATATGGTACATATACAGATGCGCATACATGTGAGTATTCGAATATTTCTCGAAACGTGTAAAATATTGATTTGTTTGAAAGTGGTTCGAGACGATGTTGGATTCTCGGAGTGTACACCTATCAAAAACACTGGAGACATTTGATCCGTCTATCATAACATGATCCATCTGATTCTGTATTTTTCGACAAGTATCTTGATAAATTTTCTTGTGCTGGAATCTTGTCCCACAGACAACCATATTTCGGAACCCGGCGAAATCGCCCCAATTTGAGGATGTTTCGCTGTGCAGGTTGAATTTTTCGACAGTTGTGTCGAAGATACGTTCTTTGCCCACCACTTTGTTGGAAATTTTAGCTTTGATGCGGATTGTAGCGAGACGTTAATCCACCAGGATGAATGCCAGTACTCGGCGACGGAATCTCTCTCCCATCACGAATCCGAAACCAAATTTACGCTCTTTTATGTGGCTGTTTTAGTAAGTGTCACAAGGACTGACTTATACCAATGAGAAAAAAATTAATAAAACAATTGAGGAATATTTATCTAAACTATCCCCGATATGCTCTGATGATTTTCTCCCAAGACTTCCTCCACCTCTTAAAATCTGAGTTCATAGAAAATATGTTAGCATAAAATTGACTGCATATAAAAAATTAAAATTTTTTCTGTGTAAGTGGTTGAGAAATATTTAACTTCAGCATGGAAATATGATCTTGGTTGAAAATCGCTTGAGCGTAATAAAAATTAGAAAAAATGCATAAAATATAAATCTATTTATAAGTTACTTTACGAATGTGTAATAAATGTAAAAACAAAGTTAGAAAGAAAAGACAACAAATTTGTCGTTACCTTTCAACTGCATCATCATTGTCATCACTTACACCACCAAAATGTCATTACTCTGAGGCAACAGTGAGTAGTTGTCAATATCAATTGTAAATACAGTCAGCGAGCGCACAAATATTATGCCATTGAAATGGTAAAGCATTACCCCTATTCCCGCAGCCAATCTATGTTTTATGGGTAGACAAGCAAGTCAGAATCTGTAAAATTTGGTTTTACGCGCGATTGCTTTGAGTTTTTGCTCGAGTCAATGTTACAACAGGGTAGACAAGCGGCGCGCGTATAAAAATACGACAACACCAACAACGAAATATCAACAGCAGTGGTAACAACTAAAATGACAAACAAACAGCCGGTAAAAAAAAAAACAGAAACAAAAAATAAACAGCAATACAAATGTACAAGAACAAACATCAATATCAACAAACTGTTACCCCCAGTGGCCGATGTTCATTACCTCTTCAATGTTTCGCTGTCAGTCATTTATGGAATAAAATTCTCGTTTCATTTTGCTATCAATTCACCTATATATACATATATACCTATAAGATTTGAGCGGTGTTGGTAGCTGTGATGGATGATTGTGTTCCGAAATTTATTTCTTGCTGTTTTGTATCGTATTCTCTACAGAAATACTTTGTAACCGCTTAAGTAATTCTCGGTCGAGCTCCTTCTTCAATTTGTCATGGACCTACAGTTTATTCTAAGCCACCTCCAAACGGCTAATGGCCGACAAAAGAGAAAAATATTCATGAGTTTTCTTAAACGATTTCTGGTCCATTGACTTGAAGTTCTTCTGATTTATTTATGAGTATGAGCTACCAAAGAGCAGCTAGATTTCAACTGTTAAAACTCTTTTGACTACTTCTGAACACTGCAAAAGCTGCTTCTGAAAATATTGCTGTGGTTACCTTCTCGGATCTCAGGTCCCACATAAAAAAAGGTTTGACTTCGCTTTTGATTTTATTTAACTTTTCGTGTCTTTGGCTTACTAAATAAGAAGAGAAGATTTAACCTAGACGTTGCCGACACCATTGATGAGCTGTGCAGCAAGCCAACCTAATTCACAGCGCAGGCGAAGGCCACGCGAAACATAGGCGATGCTGCGACTAACTCGCAGCAATACACTATAGGGGATATCAAAAACCAAACTATCGAACTCAACCAGCTGATACACAGCAAATCAACCCTAACCGCTGGATTAATGAAAGTTAGAAATTTTGAAATCCAATTTTCTGTAAGATATAGGTATAGTATTACCAGATATCCGAAAGAAGTGTAACTACCTAAGAATAATGTTTCAACACTGACGTAGCGAAACCACTACACTGATTTTCCTCTGGTTCGGTTTCCATTACCATACATGCCAAACTGAATTTTCGCTCGCCACATTTCATTCGCAGCGCACGTGTGGGTATACAATTGTATGAATGCATCTACCATACATACACAGATACTTGTATGAGCTTGTTTCGCTTTGAATTTTATTCATGACAACAACAACGAAAGACTTCGACATTCATGCTTGCTTGAAAAACACGCTTCACGGCAGTAGGTTGCATTTAAGCGATTCGTACTACACCACGAGCGCTCTCTCTACTGAGGTGTTGCAATAATTTTACACAAGCAATGAATTTAGCAGAGTGTGGACTTGTGCAGCGTGAAACTTGGCCGCGTGTTGAACACCCGGCGCGTCGCGAAATCTTCAACTAAATTCGCTTTAGATGATAGTAGGTTTGAAAACTCTTGAAAAGTTGGTAAATATTTGGTTTTTGAAAATCCTTTTTTCTTTGAAGAACCATATATTCAGTCGCGGCTCTTATGAGTTTTTTATTTGAATATTCTATAATTTGTTCTATTTAATTTTACAATTTTTTTTTAATTTTATTTAAATACTTTGTTTTCTCTTTTATTTTTCTTTTATATTTCATAAGTTTAGCTTAGTTTATAATTGCTGCTTTATTTTATATTATTTATACAATTCCGTTTAGTTTTATATATTTTTTATTTTATTTTCTTTTCATATATTATATATTATTTTATTTTATTTCTATTTAATTTTTATGAATATTTAATTTTTTTTACCAAGTTATTTGATTTATTTTACTTATTTTTCTTTAATGTTTTAAATTATTTTATTTACTTATTTTTTTATATGAAAAATAATTATATTACATTAAAGGCAACTAGCATCTGGGGCTATCGGCCTATATTATTTTAGTTTTTTAATATAGTTCAATTTAATTTTAAATTCCATTAATTTAAATTAATTTTTTTTTGATTTTATTTTACTTTATTTTATTTTGTTTTCTTTTTTTAATTTTATTTTAACTTATTTTTTTAATTGCTCTTATTTTAGTTAATTTAATTTAATTTCATTTTATTTGATTTCGTATATTTTTTACTATTTCATTTTTATTTTTATTGTGATTTGAGTTACATTATTTTATTTTTATTTTTATTGCTATTATATTTTAAGTTATTTCATTTTATATTCTTTTTGTTGTATTTGATTTATTTCATATAAATTTATTTAATTTAATTTAATTTAATTTAATTTAATTTAATTTAATTTAATTTTATTTAATTTTATTTAATTTTATTTAATTTTATTTTATTTTATTTTATTTATTTTATTTTATTTTATTTTATTTTATTTTATTTTATTTTATTTTATTTTATTTTATTTTATTTTATTTTATTTTATTTTATTTTATTTTATTTTATTTTATTTTATTTTATTTTATTTTATTTTATTTTATTTTATTTTATTTTATTTTATTTTATTTTATTTTATTTTATTTTATTTTATTTTATTTTATTTTATTTTATTTTATTTTATTTTATTTTATTTTATTTTATTTTATTTTATTTTATTTTATTTTATTTTATTTTATTTTATTTTATTTTATTTTATTTTATTTTATTTTATTTTATTTTATTTCATTTTATTTTGTTATATTTTATTTTATTTTATTTTATTTATGTTAGTTTATTTTATATTATTTGTATTTCTTTTTATATTGTTTTAGTTTTAGATTTTATTATATATCATATTTTAAATATCGTTATTTTAATTTATTTATTATAATTTCTTTTTAATATTTTCATTACTTTTTATTCTATTTCATTTCTGTCGACTTTTGTTTACCTTTGACTACTTTTTTGCTTCGTTGTCGGTGTTTCCCTATTTGAAGTATCCTTTTAACGTAGAAATGTTTTCTGGATATTTGGTGTTTTTTTGCTGCAGTGAATACAAATTTTCGTATTGTATATTTCTGCAAGTCTCATGTTCTCATTGCGTTTGTTTTTGCGTTTTTACTTGTGTCACATTTGTTTGGGCCAGTTTGTTTGTTGGCGCACTCACCGCTGCTGACATGTTTTTCTCGATGTTGTCACGATTTCAGCTGCACATCGATTCGTTGCAATCCCTGAGCGCTGAAGTTGCTGGATGATGTCGAAAGTAGTTGAAGTGAAAGTGATTGTTTGCTGTTGTTGATACCTGCGTCAGGTTAATATTTGGAGTGATACAGTTGTGTTTGTGTTTTTTGGTAATGGTTGTTTGTGAGAATGTTATCCATTTTTTTGACGCAGACTTATACATATTTTGTTAACATGTTAAAATTTTTTTTATTCCATGTTAAAATTTTGTGGGCGTCTATCTAACTTGCCGACCGCTAAGGCTAATGATCCTTCTCTTCTAAAACTCAGAAGATCCATAAAATATATTTTACGATCATTGAATAAAGTAAAATTCTCAAGAAATTTAGCCCACTATCTAAAGGCCACTTTGTTTGTGGAAAAGTAAACTCTATAAGCTAAATTGTCGACTGAGATAAATTTCTTCTTTAATGAAAAGATTTAGCAGTGATAGTCTTGTCTTGTACCCTCTCAAGATAGAGTTCTGAGATCTTTGTCTATGTTAGTCTAATGTTTTTGGAACTGAAAGTAAGTATTGGTGCTCAGCTCCTAAAAGATTTTTGAAGTTTTGGCGGTGATGTCTCTTATACAACGGCCTTTTGGAACAACCCCCTGGTCTTCAAAACAAGTTCGGGACTTGTTTTCTAAGTATGATTTTTGCTATTTCTCTGTGTATTAAGACAGGTCACTCTTACTTCTCATTAGGATATCTTTTTTTCCTCTGGTGGAACTCTCCAGAAGCAAAAAAGTTATTCTATTTCCTTTCATTGAATCTGCTTCCTAAGTTAAGATAGTGAAATTTAAGCTTGAATGACAACTCAATACTTTTGAGACACTGAAATCGGTTTTTGGAATAATTTAATAAGCTTTTAGCAGATCGCCAATCCAAAAATGCTCAGAAGAAATAATGATTTTAAAACATTTTAATAGAGGTTTTGATATGAAGATTTTGTTTTAAGGATTTTGATTTTATGTTACTGAAGTTGTGATTTTGACTTTGCGAATTTGATATTGAGATTTTTATTTTGAAATATTGCTATTGAAGTATTGATTTGGAAGAATTACTTTGTAGTAGCCTCTTTTTGAGGCGCTCACATTGACCTGTATTTAAGACTAGTATATTAAAGTTAAATTGTTTTATAGTGTACCTGTGTACTGAGAATATGACCTCTAAATGAATTCAAAAGTACAGCTGTTGTCCTCAAAAATTTGTTTTCCAACAAATATGGGAATTATATTTCCCTTTAACAACCTCTTAGATCTCTTAAATTTATTGGGCAACATTTGGTGAACTTTCTTATCTCTGACTTGATTTATGGTACATCTAATGCATGCATAACAGTTAAACTTTACGATTTTCCGTCCAACATTGAACCGCCCTATCAGCGCACTTCTAACAGTTCAAGTTTTTGCCATTAACATTTCGCTTCCTTCAACATCTCAATCCGGTGTATGCTCTTTACAATTTCTATATGTATGTATATCGACAAATCTACGCTCTCCACTTAGCGCGCTGCCCAGTCGATTTGCTTTGACCAAATGTGTTCTGCTGCCAATGGCAGCAACAATCATTTAACATTAACACTACCTCACCGTTTAATCGTACGTTTAACAGTACCTACGCAACTCCTTTACAGCTTGCCACCTTCCCAACGCCTCATTTATGTGCCAAGCTCGGTCTTTTGTTGGTTTGCTGGCTTCTGTTTGTATTTGGTTTTTGATTTGGTCCATTGTAATTTGTTTAGCGCTGATTTGGTTTGGTCGAACTGAGGTTTTTTCGGCTGCCCTTCGATTTGGTTTTATGCGTCGGAACAACAACAACAACAATAAAGCGTTTTGTGTTTTGATTGCGTTTGGTTTAATGTGATTGTCTCTGTGTGTTTATTTAGCATTCGAATTTGTTTCGCTTTTACAATCGAGATTTGTACGTGGCATTCTAATTTGAATTTGACTACACGAGTATGTATGTGTGTTTGAATGTGGCATACCACACGCGTAGACACAAACAATTTAGTAGTACTTGTTGTGCTGCTTAGCGTTCTTTAATTGCGGAGAGCTGAACATTGTGTTCTTTGCTACTTGTTCCTCCCCCCCCTTATATTGGTTGGAATGAAACTTTAATTGAGCTCATCATCGATTGACGCGTCTACAGTGGCAACAACGTTTGATTGTTTTGCGCATAAAATTTTAGTTTCTTTTACGTGTCTGAAGGTCAAAGTTCTTTTTGCGTTTTATTGTCGCACTTACATAATTGTTTTTGCTTAGTTGAATGGATGAGTAGCTAAAATGTCGATCAGATGAGAGCTCGAGTGGATCAACCAGGAAACAGAAGATTTAAAATATAAATATTATAAAAGAATATGTGGTTTCTTCAATTATATGTTTGGTTACCTCAATTCGGACGACAATGGTTCCCAACTGTTGCTACGCGTTCAGCGTTTTATAGTCAATACAACAAATACAACCTACTATCAATATTCATCAGAGATGTCATATGTCACCAATTTATTCCAAGGGACGTTTAATTATAATTTTATAAAAATCGTTGAAGTAAAGCATTATTTTATTGTTTTCACAGTTAAAATTCCATGAAAAATTACAACACTAGATTATTTCTCAAACAGTCTAAATAAAGCTACCTAATGCTTTCACCGGCGTCTTCTCCTCGTAGTAGAGATCCAAAATTACATTCAATTACAACATTCAAAATTATTTTTTACCTCGTAAAATTAAATATGTGTATGGGATTTGTTTGAAATAAATTTAAATAAGAGTCTCCGCTTGCACAGCCAATATTTAGAAAAATTCTAGCTTAAATATTCAAGTATACCATTAAATACTATATCAAAAGCAAAATATGAATTAGTTATCAAATGAACAAGTGTACTTATAGCAGTTTGCTTTTATCCAAAAATTCAACAAAAATAAAAATTCGTTAAAAATAAATAAAATTTGTAGAATGGCAAAATTGATTTGTTCAATTAAGTAAATACACCCAAAATTAAGCCAGGTAGTAAAATTCGTACTGCCTTTGAAAAATTAGGAATATATAAAAAATATAAAGTTAAAAAATAAAATCAAATAAAATAACATAAAATAAAAAAAAAATAAACAACAAAATAAAATAATACATACCAAAAAAAAAACATGAAATAAAATGAAGTGAAATAAAAAAACTACGAAAAATAAAATAAAATAAAATAAAATAATAAAAAATTAAATCTAATAAAATAAAATAAAATAAAATAAAATAAAATAAAACAAAATCAAAAAAAAAATAAAATAAAATAATATAAAATAAAATAAAATAAAATAAAATAAAATAAAATAAAATAAAATAAAATAAAATAAAATAAAATAAAATAAAATAAAATAAAATAAAATAAAATAAAATAAAATAAAATAAAATAAAATAAAATAAAATAAAATAAAATAAAATAAAATAAAATAAAATAAAATAAAATAAAATAAAATAAAATAAAATAAAATAAAATAAAATAAAATAAAATAAAATAAAATAAAATAAAACAAAATAAAATAAAATAAAATAAAATAAAATAAATTAAAATAAAATGGAATAAAATAAAATAAAATAAAATAAAATAAATTAAAATAAAATAAAATGAAATAAATTAAAATAAAATAAAATAAAATAAAATAAAATAAAATAAAATAAAATAAAATAAAATAAAATAAAATAAAATAAAATAAAATAAAATAAAATAAAATAAAATAAAATAAAATAAAATATAATAAAATAAAATAAAATAAAATAAAATAAAATAAAATAAAATAAAATAAAATATAATAAAATAAAATAAAATAAAATAAAATAAAATAAAAAAAAATAAAATAATATAAAATGAAATAAAATTAAATAAAAAAGTGGAATGAAATGAAATAAAATAAAACAAAACAAAAATACATAAAATAAAAAAATGAAATGAAATGAAATGAAATAAAATTAAATAAAAAAAATGAAATGAAATGAAATAAAATAAAATAAAATAAATAAAAGGAATTAACATAATTTTATTTTATATGAAATTTCCGAGTTAAGTTTAGTCTCAAATTAACAACAATGAAACCAGTTGCAGACTAATTTTTTAATTTCGTTTTGTATGATTTTCATCTAAGCACGCTTAAATACACTTATTCAATTACACGCACATTTCATATACAAAATTTTTGTACATTCTAACTTTGCACATAATAAATGTATTTGTCAGCAACATGTGCAATAAATTTCGAAATAAATAGAAGAAAATTCATAGCAGTCAATAGCAAATCGGTTTAGCCATTTTGTTATTTTACCAGATTTTTGCTTTTCTTCCTTTTCTACCATTATTCGCAGAGATTTGTTGTAGAAAAAACCATAAGCGCATTGCATTGCTGCCAGCAGCGCTACAAAGTTCCGGCTTGTTGCTTGTTGTATGCTTTCAATCCGAATTTTGTTGCAACCAGTGTTGCCGTACTGCTTATTAATTATGCAAAGCCATATATTCACGTGTAAATGTGTCAAATGTCAGCGATTTCAATGAGGGTACAAATGGCTAGCAATAGTATAGTCACACATATAGTCATTTATATTAATACATACAAATGTTGAAGCCAGTATACTGGCATATGTACTATATGTAATGCACAAAAGCACATGTTATACAATACATACATTCAATTGAATGGCATATGTAATGACAAATAAGATTTTATACAAACTTGACATTGCAATAAATAACAGACAGATGGCAACCAATGTAAGCAATAAATATATATGTGCATCTACATACATACATACATTGCCCTCGCTCGAAAAAGAGAAAAATGGAAATTCTCTGCACAAATTGCACATCAATTGCCAGTAAATATTTTATGTGCAACAAAACGTTCTAATTAAAAAATCATTAAACACCGTAAAATAAACAAAAAAAATACTTAGCAGCAAACAACAACACCGTAAAGGATTAAATGTGAAAATAAGAAATGAAAATAGTTAAAAATTTCATCGGTCATTAAAAAATTTCATATTTTCCTAGCGAAAGGTAAATAACAAAAAAAACAAAAGGAGAAATATTAAATGATTGATGATCCATGGTATGGAAAATTTTAATAGCGAAAAAAGAAAAACTAAAATTATTTCGCAGAAATTGGTGTTTCTTTAAACTATTTTAACTTGTGCAATTGGATGGAAAAGCTGCGCTTTAAAGCTTTTAATTTGGAAATTTTTATATGGGATTCAATCATAGCTGCTCATGTTACATATGCGAAAAAATTTCAGATGTGAATAGAATTTGCTGCGTTTTATTTTATAACGTGAATAATATCAGAAAATGTAAGCCCAATTGATATAAAATAAAAGATTCTTAATGAAATTCATAAGCCGTTCAAAGGTGGCTTTGAAAAAAAAAAAAAAATTTTACATGCTCATCAAAAATGGATGCAGGAGCTTGGTGGTTATAAAACACCAAAGAACCTTAAAATCCATTAAAATGAAGATTGGTGAAGGCCATTTTTTGCTTAAGTTTTTACATTTTTTGGTATTAAACGTATTTTTTAATTATCTTAGAGCTCGACGCAGATGTTTATTAAACCCAAGGCGGCTTATCTGATTATCACAGAAGAACCAAAGCCCAGTTGTAAGTGGGGTCGGCTTGTCTGTGGCCCCATGGGAGTATTTTTTTTTATTATAAAGAACTTTCGAAAACTATCATATTCATGAAGTAGGTCAAAAATCACTTAAATAATTGATCCTAAGGTCCTATAAAAGTAGAATACCTTAACAAATTGAGTGATCTTCATTGATGCCTTAAATATTCAATCTTAAATAAAGTTACGGTCTGGAAAGAAAAAAGTCAAAGTTGTTATCCGGTTCATATTCATTTCGCGTTTTTACCAGACCATGGAAATCATACGTGTATGTATCATATGTTATCAGATTCTTCTCAGTGGTTTCTGAAATATTTGTTTTGACTCACGTCCAAGTGGATGGTGTCATGTCCACCAACACAACATTTTTTTCCATCCCGCAAATTTTAATTTTAATGCGGTCATCCCTAACTAATAAGATCTTAATTCCAGATTTAGTTACTGAATTATCCGATTTCATCTATTTATAACAGTGAGTGTACTATATATATATAGATATGCACACAATCTCGGATATGCTGAGGTCAAGAAGAGTTTTTAACTATCTGAGTGTAAAACTAGACCCTAGACCGAGCAACTGGGTCCAAATCCAGCATGCCGCAGTTAAAGCCTCCAAAGTCACTTCACAGCTTAGTAGACTATTGGCTAACATAGGAGGACGACTCAAAAAAAAGGAAGCTTATTATGGCGATAACTCTTAACATCTTATTGTGAAAAAATAAAAAAATGAGGAGCCAAGGATGCACTGTTAATACAAACAGAGGGGACATATGGAAATAAACACTGAGCCAGTGGCAAGCCCGATGGGAAGCAGGAAACCATGACCAAGGGACGGCCAGATTAATAGACAGCTAGAAAGTTCGGAGAAGTATATAATAATACACATACCAACTGATACGATGAAGACTGCCGTGTTGCGATGGAGAGAAAACAGACTGCTTACCTAGATCGACCACAACACGTGCGGGGTGGGATAGATACCGAGATGGGAAGAGGGAAGTAAGACGCATTTCCAGGGAAAAAAGAAAGAGACAGAAATGCATGAGTATGAGGAGCTTGAGAAGTTGGTCGACAAGGGTAATGCTCGAAAATTCTACGAAAAAATACGGTGACTGACGGGAGCTTTCAAGACCGGAGCAAACTCTTAAAGGATGCACAGAGTATACTGACTTTATGGAGGGAACACTTTTCCAGCCTGCTGAATTGCAGTGAAAATGATACCTCCAGAGATGGTGAAATGATGATATGTGGAAATGATGAAACCGAAACTCCAATCGATGACGATGGAAAAGTTGTTCCGTTACCCAACTATGAAGAAGTCCGCTTAAAAAACAACAAAGCGGCGGGGACCGATGGATTACCGGCCGAGCTATCCAAATACGGTGGTGAAAAGCTGATTAAGTACATGCATCAGCTTGTTTCCAATATATGAAAGCATGCCTGATGATTGGAAACTAAGTGTGGTCTGCCCAATTCACAAATAAGGCGATCCAATAGTCTGCGCCAACTATCGTGGGATAAGCCTCCTTAACATCGCATATAAGGTCCAGTCGAATGTATTGTGTGAAAGACTGAAGTCCTCAGTGTGGCTTTAGGCCTGGTAAGTCAACCAGATATTGACCATGTCTAACCAAACTCTACAAGTCCCTCATCGTTCCCGTCCTGCTATATGGTAAGGGGGCATGGACGATGACATAATCTGCTGAGTCGGCGTTAGCAGTTTAGGAAAGAAATGTTTTGCGAAAGATGCGATGGTCCTCTAAGAGTAGGTAACGGCGAGTACCACAGTCGATAAAGAAGAAAAAGACTACAATATTTCCCAGATGTTGTCTGGTCACGGATACTACAGGAAATATCAGCATTAAAAAGGGAAAGCGGTTCCAGGGTGGGCGACGGCTACTTTAGTCACCTGCAAGTGGTACTATTGATCTCCTCACCCACAAAAAAACAAGAACAAAAAAAAAAACAAATATGTAGGTAGATAACATCACAAATATTTATCGTTGCTGCAATTGATGTATACGTATATACTTGTATGTCAGGCAATGTGTAAGCATACATATTTATGGTATATACAGAGTTTGAATATGCGTAGATGTTAAGCTAGTGCAAATGATTGTCGTGTTTTACGAAAATTTTAGAAAAATATTTATCTATGCAGAGAATGCCCAGACATACAAATATAGATATGAACATACAAACATATAACACCTGGTGTGCCGATTCTGGTATTTACGCTCGTTATGGCCGCTTGTACGAGTACTTCGCCTTTAGCCTTCATTTGATAGTATTTGGGCTATAGCTTGCTGTCTGAGTGTCAAAATGTCTACCTTGTTTACAGCTGGGCGAATTATTTTTACGATCTACATACACGTACATATAACCATGTGTATATGTTTAAGCACATATGTACATACATACAAAAATACTAAATTTACAACTTTGTCTGCTGTCCAATGCAGAACAGATTCAATTTTCAATAGAAAATTTATATTCATTCCCACAATTTTACACATTTAAACACACAAAGTTGCATACATTCACATATTTGGAGTAAAATACCAAATTGAGCAGGAATAGTATTATACTATTGTAGCTCACTAATAAAATTTGCGAGAAATTCTAAACTTGAATCATTTACGAAATTTTGTTACTTAATCCCAAGAATTTGATCATTTCTGCTGAATTTAGGTTACCCTGTTTGGATACGATACTGTTCACGGATCTGTTGATCATTCTTAGTTCCAGATAAAGATTTAAGCTAATTCCCGATGCGGTAATATCAAGCTTTGGGGATTATACCAGTGCTTTAAACTGTCAGGCTCATAGATATCTGAGTGGTATTCCTCATTAAGCCTGGAAGAAATCGAGGAGTTGCTCTAACGTCTCACTCATGCTTGCTTGCGGCTTTTCCACCGCAATAACACAGATGTCATCAAAAGCGAGTCTGAAAAGCTGACACATTGTGGTCATAGTCGCAAAAGACAAAAATTCAGGGAGCACCTCCACCCTCAAATTCATTTATCTATTTAATACATAAATGATTATCAGGACTTTACAATTTAACGTAAATTGAAAGCGCGTAGCCTAAAGACGGAAATAATACATCCTAGACCATAAAACATTGCGAAATGAAAGAGCGTACAAAGGTACTGTCATTTCGCATCGTTTTCAGTAGATGTCATTTGTTTTAGCGTGAACAAAAATTTGTTTCATTCATTTGAAAATTTGTACCAGATAAAGTGTTTTTGAGGGGAGTTCTTCATCATTACTTTAGTGCTACCGAAAGCCATCGTATTTTACTGAACGTTTATGGTGACCATGTTTTAGCCGAACGAACGTGCCAAAAGTGGTTTGCGCGGTTTAAAAGTGGCAATTTCGACTTAGACGACGGACAGGCAAAAAAATTTGAAGAAGAAGAAATGGAGACATTGCTCAACGCAAATGCATGCCAGACGCAAGAAGAACTTGCAAGAGTATTAGGAGTTGATCAAGACAATTTTTTCCCAATAAAGTCTTAATTTTCGAAAAAAACCGCACGAATTAATGCATACACTTACGTCGAGCACGTGAGATTAAGACAAAGTAGGAGTTAAGTGGGACTGTTTATATACCAAAAATATTATAATTTGACAGTGTCATATCGAAATACTACTGGACACTAATTCAATGATTTCTTCAATAATAATAACACTAAGCCCAATGAATACTCTCCAACCGCTCAACCGAAACGAGAGGCGACATCTGCATAACGTACGGAATATGCCGATTATTGATTGGGAAGCGTTTGTTAAACGTCGGGTTTTCGAATTATTGGGTTGCCCAAAAAGTAATTGCGGATTTTTCATATAGTCGGCTTTGACAAATTTTTTGAACGGCGGTGACTCTGTAATTGCATTCTTTCTTTTGTCAGTTATTAACTGTCACTTTTAGCTTGCTTTAGAAAAAAAGTGCGCGAAATTTTGTTTACATTTGTTTGTTTGGCGTCAATTTTAATATGGAGCCCACAAAAGAGCATTTTCGTCATATTTTACTTTATTATTTCCGTAAAGGAAATAACGCGGAGCAGGTTGCTAAAAAGTTACGAGATGTGTATGGTGATAAAGCCTTAAAAGAAAGACAGTGTCAAAATTGGTTTCGCAAATTCCGTTCTGGAGATTTTTCACTTAAAGATGAGACACGTTCAGGTCGGCCAAGTGAAGTTGACGATGACGATATCAAGGCTTTAATCGAATCGAATCGTCATGTAACTGAGCGTGAGATAGGAGAGAAATTAAATATACCAAAGTCAACCGTTCATTATCACATAAAAAGTCTTGGACTCGTAAAAAAACTTGATATTTGGGTACCACATGAATTGAAAGAATTTCATTTAACAAAAAAAAAAAAAAAAAAATAATTATTCAAATGCTGAAATTTAGTGAATATGGAATTTCAAAATTTAATTTTTGAGAGAAGTAAGAATAGTTTTTTTTTGGATGCTAAAAAGTGAGTCTGAGAGATCGAAGGTTTTGGAATGAAAATTAAAATTGTGACACAATCGGTGAAAGGGTTCATTTAATTCATAATTTGCTTTGCATGTCTTTAGTAGTAAAGGCCTAAACTGACTTAGAAACACGAGTTGGAACATTAAAGTTTACCTCAGATAAGAGTCATGAACTACAAATTGATCCGTTAAGAAGTTTCACTACGAACAATGCGCCTAACATTTCTCTACGACTTGCGAGAGTAGGTAGATTTAGGAGCTTTAAACGGTTGGTATAAAGAGGAAGATTTATCGTAGAGTTCCATCGAAAATGTCTTCATGCAAAAAGTAAAAAGTTTACTTTGAAGAAAACAAAGGATTTTTATGTTGTAGGCAGTATCCCTCCCTATAATTGTCAGATTATCCTTCCTAAGTGATAGTTGGAGGACAGCAATGCTCCAATTACTTTTTTATATATATTTTTTTTCAACCATTTAATATCTCCTTAACTTACAACCGAATATCATTCGTAATGAAAGAAATATTTTTTTTTTGCTACATTGCACTCGTGAACCATCGACAGCAAAATTGAGTTCGAACGAAAATTTTATTTTCTCAAAGAAAATTTATACAGGATTGCACGACAAATGAAAAGAGTTTCAAATTAGATTTTCGACAATGAGAGAAAATAAAAAGCAGCTCATGCTAAGAGCATTTATATTGAACCTTGTCCAACTGATGATCTTTGGTACATCAGGATAAAATAAAAACCTACTACGAAACTCCGCTATTAAAGCCAAAGGATTATGCTTTTGCATTTATAGAATGCTTAAATAAAACTTCGGACCATCCACGCGAGTAGATTCTTCCGTAAATGCTGACTTCTTTCACGTAAGACTTGCCTTAGTACTGCTAAAAAGGACTATTTTAAAATGTAAGTGTGTTCACTTTCAAACTAGTTTACCTGTGTGGTCACCCTTGACAACTCTTACACTGCATTTGCTTGCTTTTCACTCAATCTAACTTCTATCAATTCTGTTTCTGTCTCTTTACCAGCACTTTCACCGTAATTTTGGTTTTGATCACAAATTCTTAGATTTCCGTATGGGCAAATTTCCCACTAATGCAAACTGAGAAAAGTCTCAACTCTTTTTGGGTTCCTCTTTCGTTGAACGATCAACTTGTTAGCTCCATTTGCTCTTGCTGTTGCTTCAGCTTTTACCAGCTACAGTCATTTAGAGGCTTTCATTGGTGCTGAGTGGGGATGAATACACGCATTATGTCTCTGAGTTTTGCCATTGTTGTTGATGCGGCTGTTGTTGTTGTTGTTGTTGTCACTTTTGGTGTCGTTTGGTGTTGACATACGAACGTTGTGTATTGAGTATGAAGTGTGTTTGCTTTACGGTATCTCAACGTATTTGTGTTGTTATTAGCAACTCTTATTGCTCATTGCCATTGTTGAGGGTTCTGTTGCTGCATTTGATGCTTGCAGTAACAGTGGTTGATGCATACTTTTACTATTTGTTTTGCCAACAACAATGATGCATATGACCGTATTTGACATTTTAATGCACATTTCAGGTTTACAACGCCTCAATGTATGCTTCGAAAATGTGTTCTATGCATGTGTATACAACATACATATATACACATATGTACTTACATCATATACGCATGAATGTATCAAGGTAGCATACATATTAAACCACATATTTGCTTGCTTAAATTTACTAATGCTTTGGCTTTTGGTGCCTTTTATCCCAAGTGTCGAGTATGTACACGTGTAGGTGTGGGGTTTTGCTTATTGGAATACTTTTGAAATGGATTTTCATTGCATTAATTGCATTTACACACTGGTTTGAAGCATTTCAAATACTTCGTTTGATGAGCATAGGATTTCTATGAATGTCGGTTTGTGCGGTAAATAAGAAATACAATCTTTCTGAGAAATTAGAAAATAAGATGTGTAAAATAGACAACACTTACTTAAGCTAACAGCTCTCAATCGACTTAAAGAGCGAGAGATAAAGGAATCCAAGCAGTCGATTTTTAGCTAGTTCAGCAGTCAACATTGGTCCAACTCTACTGATTAATGGGAAGTGCTTGGTTTCGATTATTAATCTATTTGTTAATTATATTAACATTAAAAAAATATTAACTGCTAGCTATTTATATTCACTAATCTCAGGGCTCAAATTCTCATACGATCAACATCCAAAAATTATTGGAAATTAATTCAAATAAAAAATTAAGTTAAACTTTGAAAATGAGGTCGCCCCACGGCAGGAAATGTCAAACCCTCCAAGTATATTTCTGACATGATATAAATACTGTTAATAAAAAAACCATCAAACGTTCGGAGGTAGATTAGTATTAACTGTATGTCGCTCTATTTGTTGGAAATACATCAAGACGCATACCAAAAATTAAAGGCAGAGCTCGACCGAAAATCACTTCAGCCTTTATAAAGCCCCAATTATATATAATATAAGTTTTAAAGCTACATATTTTACTATAAAATTAGGAAGTCGACCAAAAATTAATTAACAATTTTGGCAAACTAACCTAATGTATTTAGAATAAATAAATTTGAAAGATTCATTTGACTCATCTTGTTAGCTGCTGGCTAAATTGGCAGATGTACATTGAAGTACCAAAACTTTACTTTTGGTTGTTTTGCTTATAAGCAGTTAGTAAAAACATATTTACACTGGTATTACTATTATTATTTGCAAAAAACATGTACACATACATACAAGAAATCGCTTTGAAATATTCAACTAATTATTCAATTATGCATAACTATTATAATAGAAATTAAATCATGCGGTAAATATATTTTACTGAATTTATAATTTATGCATACTAAGATCTAAGAATTACATAGAAGTGAAGGGTATACAAGGTAAGTACAAATAGGTACACATAACATTTAAGTACTCTAAAATGAAATAAAATAAAATAAAATAAAATAAAATAAAATAAAATAAAATAAAATAAAATAAAATAAAATAAAATAAAATAAAATAAAATAAAATAAAATAAAATAAAATAAAATAAAATAAAATAAAATAAAATAAAATAAAATAAAATAAAATAAAATAAAATAAAATAAAATAAAATAAAATAAAATAAAATAAAATAAAATAAAATAAAATAAAATAAAATAAAATAAAATAAAATAAAATAAAATAAAATAAAATAAAATAAAATAAAATAAAATAAAATAAAATAAAATAAAATAAAATAAAATAAAATAAAATAAAGTAAAATAAAATAAAATAAAATAAAATAAAATAAAATAAAATAAAATAAAATAAAATAAAATAAAATAAAATAAAATAAAGTAAAATAAAATAAAATAAAATAAAATAAAATAAAATAAAATAATATAAAATAAAATAAGATAAAACAAAATAAAACAAAATAAAATAAAATAAAATAAAATAAAATAAAATAAAATAAAATAAAATAAAATAAAATAAAATAAAATAAAATAAAATAAAATAAAATAAAATAAAATAAAATAAAATAAAATAAAATAAAATAAAATAAAATAAAATAAAATAAAATAAAATAAAATAAAATAAAATAAAATAAAATAAAATAAAATAAAATAAAATAAAATAAAATAAAATAAAATAAAATAAAATTAAATAAAATAAAATAAAATAAAATAAAATAAAATAAAATAAAATAAAATAAAATAAAATAAAATAAAATAAAATAAAATAAAATAAAATAAAATAAAATAAAATAAAATAATAAATTGAAATGAGGTCTAAAATACATACATTTAAATTTGTCTTTAAATTGAAATAATTACCTTTAAAAGGGATTTTATAGAAGAAGAATTTTTGTCACATCTGTTATGTTATAATAGTTTTATTAAAAAATTTGGTATTGTGAATTGAAATCTCTTTTCTCATGTCGAAAATAAATAAACATTTCAAAGCGAACACTTTTTGCTCGAAACGGAAATAACAATGCTAAAACGGTTTGAAATTTTTCAATTATGTATGAAGAACTTTTCTCACTACAAAAAAAAAGGAGTAATAAAATAAAAATATATGCCATAATATGCGTGTATATGTATGTAGCCACAATCGTTTTCTCCCACGCAATTATCAACATCACCCACATTACGAACAGCTTGAACAATGCGAACCGTTTGAATAGTTCAACTAATACCAACTATCAAGGTTACCCGAACTACGATGGCCATGGACATGCCTCATTTGATGCCAGAGTACTTTGGAAACACTTTGCGCGTTGGCCATTGGTTTCGGCATTTACTACAGCCAATTGGCAATGATGGCTGCGTGAAGAGGTCATGAGACTCACAAACAAACATATATTAATATGTATATACTTCCTCGGAGAAGCGATCATGGAAATGATGTAATCTTATTGACTATTTGGCACTACCACAAAGTGGGTAACAGTTGCACGCAATTGTATTTTAAATACCATCAAAAAGTTAATGATCCATGCAGCCAATACGATTATATGTATATACTATGAATATCTATAAATGCATATATGTATGGGTATAGTTACTAGTTTGTTGAGGTATTCATTCAGAGCTCTAAATATAATATAATATTCATATATGTATATATGTACTATTGAGTTGGTTGCAGAAGTGTTGATGGTAAATTCTAATCCTCTTTATGGTACTGAGCTTCTGATGTGATAGCAAACAATCATATGTATATACGAGTATATGAAGACTAAAGAATGAAGAAGGATATGGACAGGTATTTTATAATTAATTAGAGTCTTTAATTTTGTATTTATTCGATAAGGGGGAGAAAGTAAGTCATACAGCTGAAAATGTGAATCGTTTGAATGGTCCTGATACTGTAACAGTAAATTATGAACAATCTTGGTTTCGTCGGTTTCGCTCTGGTAATTTAGATATAAAAGATGCTCCTCTGTGTGGAAGGCCATTTGTCGAAAATTTCGTTATATTAATGGAAATCGTTGAGTCTGACTGTTATGCGAACACTGTTTAAATTGTCTAAATCTGACAAAAAAAAAGTTGGAATCACTTGAAAAAGACTATATACCCAAAGAAGCTCGAACATCAGTTAACGAGAAAAAACCGAACCGAAACCGAATTTCCATCTGTGAATCGTAGCAAAATTGACTCATTTCGGAAGATGGCTGGTGATGAAAAGTGGTTGTCGAAGCACAGTGAGCCGGCACTAACGATCTCCAAGCCATGGGTGACGGCCAGTAAGATTCTGGTGTATGTTTCGTGGGATTGGCATGGAATCATACATTATGAACTACTCTGCTAAGGCCAAGCTCTTAATTTGGATCTGTACTGTTACCAATCTGAAGGAAGCAATCGCCCAGAAGCGCCCACATTTACCCAATAGGAGGCTAATTGTGTTTAATCAGGACAACGCCAGACTGCACACATCGATAGTAACTCGCCAGAAGCTCCGAGAGCTTGGTTGCGAGGCTCGTCAGTATCCATCTTATAGTCCAGACCTCGCCATACTACCATGTACCATATTCCTGTTTATGGCGAATGATTTTACTGGTGAAGAATTGGCCTCAAATACAATATTTTGCCAATAGGAATAAGGGTTGCTATGAGAGAGGCATAATGACCTTTTCTTTAAAATGCCAAAAAGTTATGGTAAATAAATAATGGATTAATTTTTACTAGACCAATATAACGTAAATTTTGCATTGATAATTTTATTAATCTAATTGAAAAACTTTTGACTATAACCTCTTCTCATAATTCCATCTTCTACGGTATTTAGTTTGAAATTTTAAATTTAAAACTCTGTTAATAATATTTGTTCACCCATTTAATTCCTAGATGAAAAACATTGATTTTGATATTGTGTGGCAAATGCACCTACATAGTATACGAAGTTCAGTTATTTTTTGTTGTTGTTAATTTTTCGGAATTTTTGTTTTTTTTTAGCACTTAACTGTGAATCAATATGTATCCTGCACACTTTTGTTGCTTTGTGTAGACAAAAATGCCACTATACCTTATCAAGCGTTTTTTCTTCTTTCTTGTTGAACGATTTTTGCTACGTCTCTTCTTTTCGCTTTTTTTCCGGCAGACTTGTAAACTCTTGCACTTTGTACATTCTGCCAATTGTTGGCGAAAGGCAATTACGCGTGGAAACTTAAATAGTTTTGGCACTAGAGCACTATCGAAGTTTACTTACACATTCAGTCTGGTGAAAGATACTAGTTGTAAACTAGTATGCTACTGTATTAAGTTTTTAAGCTAACTAGTTCGTCTTCCATAATTTTCCTATTTTGGTGAGTTTTAATTTTAACGGGGCGTACGAAACATCACTTGTTCGATGTGCGTGTTGACAAAAAGGTTTTATTGGTGGATTTTTGTTTGAGGCAAGTATTTTTTACTTACTGGTTCGCTTTTTTCACTGCTGGGTATATACGAGTATACAAGTATTTGCACTCAATGGATGTGCTTGAAAAATAGAGAATTTTAAAAGAAATTGAGGAAAATGAACGATAGTGCAAACTAATTTACGATGAAAGGTTGACTTGAAAAAAATGAGGAGAACGTAGCATAGGCGAACATTTTCAGTAACTTTACTAAAATAAAAGTACAGGATTGGATTTTAAGGGTCTCAAAATCACAATCGGGGTTTGAATTAAAAGAAAGAACTCCACTCCAACATTACAAGAAATGTGATAGTACTAATCCGCAACTTCAAGTACATCGGGCTTAGTCTTACTAAAGACCTTATTTATATTGATTGGTAGATTAATAATGATGTGTGAGTGATTCGAGAACTACTTTAACATAAGGTTAATTAAAATTTAGGTGATGTACAATATTAAACAGCGTTAATAACAAGTTATTAAATAATGTGAAATAACTGAATTTTAAGTCTAAAATAAGCAGAAAATGAAATTCAATACTAACCTTGTTTGTAATGTTCAAAAGTGTCAAGAAAATACATTTTTCAAGGACCTATCTATCTACTAAGTTTCTAGCTGGGAAGAATGACTCGAATTTAGCTCTACCTATGGAGATGTTTATATAAGTTCTTCAGTAGTCTTCCTCAGTATTGAAGAAAGCTCTAAACTAAGCAATTATAATTCTGTTCTTGAGTTGATAACCTGCAGTGGTAGGATTAGGACCAGACTGGAAGTGAACACACTTAAACCGTCTTGCCCATTACATAAGTCGACAATAAACCCGACTGTCAAGATCAACAACAAGAGTCTTTATGAAATTATTATAGGTCTTTTTTTATTTATTTCGAATGCAAATTAAACATAAATATTTTTATTAATCCAAATATCTAGAAAATTGAAGAACAAATATGACTCTTTTCGTTTGGTTCACTTTCTTTAAAGAAAATTTAATTTTCTTGACGACTAACCAAGCGTTACCCACCTACGAAGGATCGGCGCCCGAGAACCTGTGGCAGTCAAGAGTGCTGTGAACGCGAGACCAATTGCGGAAAGTCGCGGTTCCAGATACTCTCTACAGATTTGCTCATCATCTGCTGCATATTACATGGAAAAATACAGAAAAATGAGTGAGAGCAATCAATGATAATCGTTACACAAATATCTAAACGACCCATCTCTACGTTGATTTTACGTGAGTACAATAAAAGAGGTTTAAAGTGTCTAGTTGATCTTAGAAGGATGCTAAAGTTAATCTCGCTAAGTATAAATGAGAAGGAGATTCTTTTTCTCATCCCAGTGTAAATTTCGTAAAGTGAATAATACTGATTGCTTTGGAGCAGATTTTAATTTAGCACTACACGATTAATAGCGGGAATTACATACAACTGAGTGAAATAAAGAGTAGTTTGGTAATTAATCGGTTACTGAACTCTTTACCCCATTGTTTAATGAAAGCAAGGACTCTTTTGGCTTGTTAGCACATCAATTTATATGGTTTCAAAATCTAACCTAGTATCCATTGTGGCACTGCCTTCCCCATATTAACGCAAATCGACCTAAAACTCCAATTTCCTAGGTTAGATCGGTCCCGGGTCCACTTCTTGGAGAGAAAATCTATTTATATATTGGTATTAAGCAAATCGAACTAACCGTACCATTTTTCAAATATACCGATCCTCAGGTCCACTTCTCGGATCCCTATGTTATACCCATTAACAAACTCTTCAAGTTTCAAGCCTTTATGGGCAGAAGTTTATGCAGTGGGTTGATCCGTCAGTCATTCAGGACAAAGTATTATATAGATCAAGAACTTAGGCATATCAACGTGAGATCCGTACATGTGAGAACTATTGTAGAATAACAATTAATGGATTATTTCGATAGAAGACACTATACATTGAGATCAAAAAGTTATTTTGTTATTTTTCAGCACTTATTTTTGTTAATTTGATAGCACTGTCCTTAATTATTATGCCAAAAAGGATCGCGGTTTGTTTGCAGCAGCTGTTGAAATTAGTTCCTTCTGGGAATTTCCTTTTACGGAATGGTAACTTGAGTTTTGGAAACAAAAAGGAGATGCATGGGGCCAAATCCGGTGAATGCGGTGGTTGGTTTTTGGCCTTAAAATCGTTCACAACTACTGCTCGATGCGATGGCGTATTATTTTTATGAAAGTTTCCGGAAATTTTGGGCCCACAATTCCGGCCGTTTACGATGGATGTTTTCGCGCGAACGCCTCAAAACGCTTTTATTATCTGTCTGTCCTGTTGGAATGAATTCATGATGAACCAAACCGCGAATATGGACAAAATTTCCGGACTCTCTGGTCTTAATGTACATTGCTGAAAATGTTCTTCCTAGAAGAACGAGCGAAACTAATTTCGCTTTTGTCGCCTTTGGTTGGCCTGTGTGACTTTCTTTTGGGCGGTTTTGGCAATTGCCGAAATGGAAAAACGAACCAACACACTTACACAAAAAGCGTTAGAGTCGGTATTACTTTGGTTGATTTTAAATAAATAGAATAAACCCAAGCATCTATAAATAAAGTTTTCATACTTTTGTAGCACATAAATACTACTCTCGTATGGGGTCGATTCTTGGGTATTGGTTTTAATGCAAAAATTTTAACTGAGCGGTACCTTGTACTCGCTGCTCACACATTAAAGATAATCTAAAGGCTACCCTATAGATCAACAATAAAAATTTGTATGTCTTCAATTGTGGCAAAACTGAAAACAAAGAAAGCTTAGAACTCTAACTATTGACTCATCCAATAAGTAAAAATGCGATTATATAAATAAAGAAATTCAATTTTTAATACATACAAATATTAGCGTATTGTTACTTTAATTACCCTCGCTTTTAGTCTTCAAGTTGAAGTTCAACTGCAAAACAAAAAAAAAAAATGTCTCAAACTTTTGCGCAACATCACTTAAGCATACAATGTATCCATATGTGCAATACACACACATGCACACACACTCGTATACGCTACACTCTACATTCCGGCGTGTAATTTCTGTGAAAATTTCCTTTTAACTTCGTAGACTGTAATGTTTCCAATTCGATTTTCGCTTGGCTTTCTTACAATTCGAATTCTTATTGCACAACTTTGCTGCAACTTTTTTCACTCTCTCTCTCCACATTTCCATGTAAAAGTAGTAAGAATTGCTTTGGTATTTGCAATTTTCTTCGCTTCACTCAACTGTAGAGTGTGTAGGTGCTTATGTGTATGTGTGTGCGTGTGTATACCTAAAGGTGTGTGAACAGTGGTGGCAGCAATCAGTGCCATCAAAGGCATTATGATACATACATATGTTCATGTGTTCAGATACATACACGTATGTAGAGCAATGCGGGCTACTGTGAAAGTTGATGCCAACATACATACACACAGGTTTATAATACATACAAATGTAGCTTGGTATGTATGTGTGCGGGTGTGTAGAAAAGGATATTAGAAAACGCTTGTCGCTCGCTAATGTGTTAACATTCTGCTTCTCCGCTTTTGTTAGTCTCTTTCCCACACTCCCAATGCTATCATCACTTCATTGTTCACAACTCGTTTACGCTCGTCGCGAAAGTGAAAAACTTTTCTTCTATTGACTGTAAATTGAAGTTTCTTTGGAATTTTGTTCGTAGGTTTTTCGCCAACAAAACTATCAACTAAACATTCTTCCCATTTCTAAGTGATTGCAAATCTTCAACTTTGCTTCTTAACGCTTTCCATGTTGCTTAGTGGATGTTGTTGTTATTGTTGTTGTTGTTATTACTTTTGTTGCAATTTTACTTTTCCATCTCGCACTCGTGCATGTGTTTGCGTGTGTGTTGCGTTCATTCATACGTATATTCATTTTCTTTTTGTTGCTACTCTTTTGAACATTTTCAGTTTAAAACTCAGTTGATTCTCTTTGACTATTTACTCACTTCACTGTGTTATTATTGTTGTTGTTACATATTTTTCTACAATACTATTTTTGTATCTTTATTTATTTGTCCTCTATTTAAGCGGAAACGGAAACTTTTCTTTGTGTACTCGAATTAACGTTAATGTTCCATTTTTATTCATTTTGTTTTCCTATACAAGTGGATTGGTGATCACATACATATACATCTATAAGAATACAAGTGTATGTGTGCATGTAGGTGTGTGTTTATGAAAAAGAGAGGCAAGCTGCCGTATTTTATATTATTTTCTAGAATAACTAAAGTTAAGTGAATTTCTCAAGTATAAGTGGATATGCGCGAGCTCGAAGTGAAAATGTGTAAATAGAGTTAAAGATTTGATGGAAAAATGTCTGTTTAGCGCTCCTCAGGTGTGAAGCAAGCCGTGATTGCCAATAAGCTTGTTCAAAATTTATTATTATATTCTTAAGAGCACTCAGATTACAAAACATATTGTTGGATAAACTATTAGTTATTGCTTTATTGGATTCAAAAGGCAATCAACTTCCACGAAGTATAGACAGGCTTTCTAATAAATGCCAGCAACTACATTGATATGACACCTAGTGGATAGGAAAACTTCCAAACATTTTCGTTTAGACTATCTGCTAAAATGTTATCATATTATCTGTTCATCAAAGCCAATTAAATAATATAAAAGAAAGAAATTTCTGAATACGAAAACTTCCAATATTATATTTCGGTTCTTTAATTACAAGCCGCAGTCCAGCTGGAGGATATTTAGGTCACAATCCTCAAAAATCAAGTTTTTTTAATCACTTCCCTTACGCCGCAACGGAAGAGAATGTCGACTGGGAATGTCCCCCATGTACCGACATGAGGCGTCTTTGGCGACTTTGCTCAGCGAAGAAGGTATACTTGTGGAATGATCGGAAATAATCGCATTTCTTACGAGACCTTCCAGAATGTGCTGGGGTAGATTGAGTTCATTGTGGTCCAGAATACAAATATCTGTAATCTCATGTTTCACCAATTAGTTTAACTATCAATCAAACTGGTGTCGCATCTAAAGATTCGAAATTAAAGCCGCCTGCTTGTGATAGGTTCGAAATTAATACGCAGTAAGGCATCCTTGTCGTTAAAAATTTCGCAAAAGTCAGGTTTAATTGTTATTCGGGCCAGAATCGTTACACCCAGAATATTCCCAAAAAACCCTCCTTGAAGAATGATTTTGCAATCACAGCGAAAACAACTCTTAAGCTTAATGAATTATGTTGAGATGGAGACTTGTGTTATATATTCTTCGGGGTCGAATCGACTCGTCTCATCGCTTTGTTTCAACTGATCTGACCGGTACATCGAGACATACAGAATTTGCTTTACGGCTCTTTAAAATTACTGGTCACAAAAACTTGATAGGTTAGAACTTTGGGAATATATTGAAAGCTCCTTGAAGGAAGAATGCATCATTTCGTCATAGAAAAAGAGACTAAGTATGGTATTTCCATTAGATTTTGTCAGTGTAGTTTCCGAACTGGTAGATCCGTCAAATATGTGTATAATATTTATATCATGCGAAAGAATATAATATGTACATTACTTTTTTATTAATTATAAAGCCGTCACCTACCGAATTTGATCTTTAAAAACTCATTACATTAAGACCAGAAAGTTTCCGGAAATTGTTTTTTTTTTCGATATTCGCAGTTTGGTTCATCATGAACTTGTTCCAACTGGACTAACGGTCAATAAAGAATAATATTTGAGCATTTTGAGGCCAAAAACTCGTTCAATACCATCGATCAACCATCTTATTTTTTGTTTCCAAATCTCAAGTTACCACACCGTGGAACCCGTTTCGATTCGATTGATGTCGTAAAAGAAATTTTGCAGAGGGACCTGAGGTCGACTGATTTCAACAACTGCTGCTAGCAAACTGGCTGGCAGTATAAGTGACAATTTTCGGAAATTTTCTGGTGTGAATGTATATGGCTGTGTAAACGAATATTTCCATGGCGTCCGGTGATAAAAGAGGTGTCAAATAAGAAGATACAGTTCGCTCAATTTCTGTCGCATGCTAATGATATTGACGTTTTCCAGAATGAACAAAAAGGAATCGAATTAAATTGGTCTTTCAAAAGAAACTGTTATCAAACAAACAGTTAGTGCAATTGTGTCTAGGCTCATACGTTACTGTAGACCGGTCATGAGCATCGCTGCCGTCACCATGCTC
Organism: Ceratitis rosa; assembly: GCA_037013455.1. Taxonomy (NCBI): domain Eukaryota; kingdom Metazoa; phylum Arthropoda; class Insecta; order Diptera; family Tephritidae; genus Ceratitis; species Ceratitis rosa. Next base: position 21,063,480 of record JAWMAG010000008.1, on the reverse strand, counting down.
TTTCGAAGCTTTTTGAAGAAGTGTAGATCTACAATATATGATTTCCTCCACATATTCCTAATTATACCAAGTTTTGACAACAGAACAATTAAATCGCATTACCAATGAGGTTAGGAAAGCATTTGAGTTTGCTCAGAAATATTTCTTTAGCAACATGAAGGAATAATACACAGAATTAAAATGATCTTGCCGAAAGATTTCAATAAGATCTACGTACATGTGATATTTTATTAATAAACAGTTCACAGCTAAAACAAAGAAATATATATTAAAGTAGTATCTGTCCAGTTAAAGCTTATGTTCTCAATGAATTGAAAACAAAACTAAACTACGTAATGATCCTCCAAGGAAGCGAAGTTAAATATATACATTGGAATACATTTAGATAAGCGATTGATCTGGAAAGACCCTATTTCTGTCAAAATTCTGCCTCTTAAGCACAAACCCCCAGCATAAATGGGTTTTCGAGTAAGATCTCAGTTTTGGTCAAGAAATCCTCCCATACAATTTAGCTATAGAGCTCAGCCTGTGCAATTAGTATCCAAGAAATACAGCGAACAATCAATAAAGTTACGAAACCTCACTGGCTCACCGTGTCATACATACAACGAGAATACATGTATGTACATAAAGATCCTGAAATACCAATGGTAGACACTGAAGTGAAAATTACTGTCGAAACTGCAAAAACATCCAAATCTGCTCGGCGAACGTTCCATACTGCCTCAGAAGTGGAACGCGTCTTTAAAGAAGAAGGAATAAATAAATTGCACGTATTTAGGTACTGAATATCAACAATCGTTAGCCTTAAAATATATCGTTGAATCACTCTTACCAATTTTGGATTGAGTAAAAAATTGAGTAGTAAAGTCCCCTCAATGTGTAAGCCCAGAAGTCTATAGACATACAATTGACTCCATACGAGTATACCATCAATTTACCGGTTTTTTCGATAAAGAAAACACTAAATTTTCAGAGGAATTACAAAATTTTTTTATACAAAGTATTGACCATTGGTTTCTACACATTTCGCCCATATCTCAGGCAAATTATGGATACCATTCCAAAAAAAACTTTTTCTCTTTCGAGGCAAACCATTCGACGAGCCATTTTTCGACTTCTTCAAAATTAGCGAAGCACTGCTCTGCAAGGGAGTGTCCCATCGGTGGGGATAGTCGGACGGGGCGAGGTCTGGAGAGTACGGCGGGTGCGATAACATTTCCCAATTAAGTGTTTATAATGTGTCTTTCACCAGTTTAGCGGTATGAGACGGCGCGTTGTCATGTTGCAAGATAACTTTGCCATGTCTTCGGACCCATTCCGACCGTTTTTCGATCAACGCATGATTCAAATTGATCATTTGTTGTCGGTAGCGATCCGTGTTCACCGTTTCACCAGGTTTTAACAACTCGTAGTACACCACACCACACTGGTCCCACCAAACATAGAGCATGGTCTTACGGCCAAAGCGATTTGGCCTTGCAGTCGATGGGACAGTTTCACCAGGGGAAAGCCATGATTTTTTTCGCTTCGGGTTCTCAAAATAAATACATTTTTCGTCCCCTGTGACAATTCGATGCAGAAAAGATTTCCTTTCGAATCGTTGAAGCAGCATTTCACAAACGGTTTTTCGATTTTCCATTTGTCTATCGTTCAGCTGGTATGGCACCCATTTTCAATACTTCTGGATCTTTCCCATGGCTTTTAAACGTTGGCAATTTGCTTCTCGAGTCACATGTAGTGTTTCTCTCAATTTTTGTTGCGATTGGGTTGGATCAACATGCAATTCCTCGTCTTCGAACTTTTTCGCTGCACCAGGAAGTTCATTGTCTGTCAAATCGAAATCTCCACTTTTTAATTGACGAAACCATGTCTCACATGTTCTAATCACTGGAGTATGTTCACCATAAGTTTCTACCAGCAACCGGTGAGCTTCAGCTGCTTTTTTCTTTTGATGAAATAAGAAAAGCAACGAATGCCGCAAATGCGATTTACTTGGAACGAAACTCGACATATTCACTGAGTTAAACAAATATGATGCTATTATTTTGGCGGAATGTGACTTGCGTATTTTTGTAGGTTAATGTCAATAGGAAAAAATTACATACATGCCGAATCATAGAAATTTATACATATTGCTAGCGACATCTACTAGTAAAACCGGCACACTTCAACAAACACACCTGGTATATATAGGGCTTCTCCCCATATAAAGTGGGAGAATGAAATGCTGGTGTGCCCACTTCAATGCGAAAGAATGTCTAAATTTTATAAGCGAGTAGTTTGTAGAAGTTTACTGGAAATATTTTACTATTTATTTTTAAAAATACACTTCTATAAATAATTTTGGATTTCAACTGATTAACCAACAAAAATCGAAAAATTGAAATTAAAATGTATAATGAGTGCAAATCAAAACCAACATATTCCTTTACCTAAATTTCGAAAAATCTTTTATTAGCATAATAAATAAGATGTTGCTTGCATTAACATTTTCAAAATTCGTAAAGTAGAAAACAGCATTTCGAACGTAGAAATTGTTATGTAAATGTGCATAACGCAGACAATGAAGGGCCTATTCCAGCTAAATTTATTTTCCATTTCCTTAATATTTCCAAATAGTGCATTCAAAAATTCATAGGAAATTGATTATTACAACAACACAGCTGTTTCATTTGGTGGTATTAATGCACGTAACTCAGTAGACCTTCCTACCTAACGGCAAAAATAGATTTACATTTTCGGCATAGAGACTCTCCTCTCTTTCCTTTCCTCAATATGCAAAAATAGCCAGTTATTTTGCCAGCCATAGCCAGCAAATATCGAGATCACCCACACCACAGGTAATGCAATGCTGTAGTGGAAATGAAATTTGTGGTGCAGTGGTGCCTATCGCTAGTGGGAGCAGCTATTGGTTGTGCTGGTGCTTGCTGGCAGCGAATAATACTGTTTGCAGTAACGTGTACTATACATACACGTATGTATGTGTGGGTGTATGCATTAATATCCAAGTGTATGTTTAATTACATTTTCGATACTGAAATGGTTATACCTTACATACACGTACATACATACTCGTACTTACACAATAACAGTGTTTATACTAAGCAGCAAATACACACATACCTGACTTCATTATCTTTATCTGGAACAATAATTCACGTGCAACCGGAGACTGCCTACCGTGTGTTTATACAAGCAGTAGGAAAGCTCGATCGGTAACAAATATTAGAGCCTCCGCCTGCGCTTTATTAGGGAGATGTACATGCATATTTATTAAAGTACGTACGTAAAGGTTGGACTAAGCAAAATTTGGCGTTTTAAAATTGTTTAAGAAAAAAAGACGGATAAATATTTATTAATGATTTTGTGTTTGTTGGAATTTCTTAACATTTGGCGCCAGCTACTAGGCTTGTAGTAGGCCATTTTGTTCCGCCTGTCGACCCAATTTTTCAATACATTTTCAATTGTGCGGCTTCCTATAGCTGCAATGGGGACTTCAATTCCGTATTTCAAGTCATGAATCGGTATGGTTGGTGCAGTATTTATCCTTAATGGTTCCCTACAAAAATAGTCGACCAGCGCCAAATCGTGCCTGCGAAGTGGCTACACGTAGTTGACATCGCCGTTCGAACAGAGTGTGGAAAAGTTCGATTGTAACGTTAGCCATGTTGCACGTTGGGTCACCCTTATAAAAAACATACGTTGCCTTGCCATTCTCTTCAACATTTGGAAACAAACGTGGTAACAATCGACACCTTCCTCGTTATTGAAGAAAAAAGTGCAAAATTCGAACGAAATGACGACACTAGTCCACATGCCGAACAAAAAAATCTTTAGTGAGGATCCATTGGCTTTTTAATGATTACGTGGGGTTTTCTGAGACCCCAATGCATCAGTTTTGCTTATTAAAGTAGTCGCTGCGGTAAAAATGAGCTTTATCAAAAGAGATGATTTTTCAGCAAAAATGCTCTCGAACCAATTGGTTGCCTTCATACTAAAATTGATCAGACGTTCTGAGGGGAAAAAAAAAATACTTAACAGCTGCTTACTTTAGATAATAATCTATTTTAAGAGAACAACAACAACAAAATTTAAATTGAAATAAACTCCAAAACTTCAAAAGTTACAATGGATTTGGAATCTCGATGTAAGTCCAAAGGCCTTTTCAAGGCTTCAACTGGCTGTATGTGCTTTGTGATTTTCCTGGCCGGGTCATATGATTTGACAACTTATGAGTTTTTGGAAAATATGCTAAATCCATATTCTTATTTAAGGTTTCCAAGCTGGGAGCCATACAAAGTAAAAAAGAGAATTTGCCATGATGGCTCAGCTGTCATTTGGATATCAGCGATCAGAATTAAGCTAAAATATTTACCCCTGTCTTTGATCATACAATAACGTCAATAAAGTTGCACAGAATTTAATAAGGTAGATGATAATTACCTTAAACTCTCTAGTCACGCTTCAAAAAATATGTGAACAGGAAGATTTGTAGGACCTCTGAACCAAATGGTGTGCTTGCAAATTATTTCAATTTTTATTTTTAAACTGGCTATACCCTGCCACGCTTCGCTGTCTCACATACTCATCGAATGTAAGAAAAATTAATGATGAGATATCTTTTTATCATAATTTTGTTACTCAATACTTTGGGGAATACAACACTTTTGGTTTTACAATTGACATTGGTTCACTTCCCGGAAAGAGGAATAGTCCGAGTTTTGAAGAGCATAGTAGTTTTCCTGCTCATCCAAGCAGAAAAAGCACCTATTCACCAAATTCCAAGTAAATGAAACCACAAAAAAGATTTTTTAAAAGGTTAGTCCCTGACCCACTTCCCGAACCTTCCTGTTAATCTAAAAAAATGCCACCTATGTACAGAATTTCAAGTAAGTTCAGCCATAAATTAACTTTTTTGTCAGTCCTTGGTCCACTTACCGCAGAGAAGTGTAGTTTTCCTGCTCATCTATGCAAAAATGGACCTATTCACCAAATTTCAAGTAAATCAAAAAAAAAAGAAGATTTTTTGAATAGGTTAGACCCTGGTTCTCATCCCAAAAGAAATCTTCCCTGGTAACATAAAAACAATCTTACGAAATTTCAAGTCATTCGGTCGATAACTTTTGGCGATTTTTGAGATTACTGGATTTTTCCAAGCGGATATGAGATTTTTATTTATTAGAAGAGAGAGACAGAGAGATAGAGAGAGAGCGAGAGAGAGAGAAAGAGAGCGAGAGAGAGAAAGAGAGAGAGCGGAAGAGAGAATTCTCGGCATTTTCACTATATGAAACGATCCGAGAAGATGCTCGAAATCTCTGACATTCGATTAAGAGTGGCGATTCATCATTCAGGTCCTGTGATGCTTTTAAAGCATTACTCTTAACCATATCGATGTCTAAAAAAGCTGTGGTTTTCGGCTTAAACTCTAACCCAGTGAACAATGTGTCAGTTATATACCTTACCTTTCATATACTCGTACACTAAATCTCGTGAACTTAATTTTAATTTTATTTAATCTCACCGACATTGATAAGTTGGATTTTACTTTTTATTCGAAAAGATCCCAGTGAGTAATTAAGACTCGAGTAGAACCATGCGTGAGTTTGTATCGCTGAAATGGTATTGGGTCTGGTTGGAGTTAACTGCAACTGCGATGACTGATATGCGGGTTCAAACGAAGGACCTTTTGAGAATATTTCCATTTTATATTTATGGAATAAGATTGAACAAGTACTGGTATGCGGCAATAGCTATTTAGAGCTCTTCTTGCCTTACTTAGTACTAAGTACTAAGTATTTTTCCTCTTCAGCTTTATTTTCTGCTCCTTTTATCATGATTTAGAAATTTGCAACTATCAAATTTTAAATTATATCCTAAAATAAGCAATTCAACAAGAGAAAACTAACCTAGAAATTTTTACGTTCTTTTTCCTTTACTCACATTCACATCCTTGACCATTATTTTCCCTAATTTTAAATTGAAAATGTTTGCATATCGAAAATCATTTTATTACGTCTGCTTGTAGTCAGTGCATTTATTTATGTTTTTTTTTTTATTTACCAAATGCCTATAAATACAAATATACATACAAACATAAATTTCATTTTGTTTGTAAAACAGGAAATTAACAAATACAATATTTGTGACAAACTAGAATAAGTGTTCAATTTTGTTTATTTGATTTATTGACAACAAAATACCCAAAATAACTTAAATGTTGACGATCATAAAGACAATAAATCAAATCACAATTTTGGTTAGAAGGCTTAAAGTGTCATTTGATTTATTTGACTTCCATTGAAAGTTGTTTGAACAAAATCACTTAAAAAAACAATAATGAATAAATTAAATAAAGAAATATTATAAATATAATTAATGACGAAGTTTCGACTGAATCGAAGATTATTAGAATTTTTGCAGTTTCAAGTTGCAGTTGTTAAAAAAATTCTGATTTAATGATATCTTTGCAATGGACATTTATATCAATTAGCTCACCATCTATTATTCTCTTAGTTGGAAACTGTCCGATTATGCATTAGCTTCCTACTAGTGAAATACTAGACCATTTATGCCTGTTTGATTCTTCGAATACCTACCGAATATGCCATTACTTTATGATACTGATGAAGGATCTTTAAAGTAGGTATATGGTGGCGGTGAGTGTGCCGCAGCGCTTTATACTGGATCCATTGCTATGCGATGTACTCCACATTAGACTGTTGTAGTTTGCACTATCAACTGAGGTCCAGGAGGATGAGGATCTTCAGCATAGCTAAAGATCTTGGCGATTTGAACCACGGTTACTGTGTTGGGAAAGGAATTCACCAAACTGAATTGTGAACATATGCAAAGATATTGCACTTAAATGACTCGCGAGAATAAAGGTTTTAACCAGCCGGAAAAAAATTGAAACAGTGCTGTTTGCAGGGAAAAATATGGAGGATTTTATAGTTAATATTGACCGCTTTAGATTAACTACACAGCAATTACTGGAGAAAGCTTGTGATCAATAGGAGATGATGGCCAATGCTCAAAAAATATTTCTCGCTAAAATAAATCAATCTGCACTTATTTTTGTGACGCTTATGTGGGATCCAGCATTTGCAACATACAGCGAAAGTAAAGGTAAGGCAAGGTATATGATTTGTTTAGGTGCAAACCATGTTATCGAAGTACCACACGAAGAGTCTAGGGTTACAGCAGGCAACAGGCCAACATATATTTGGTAAAGCGTTGGAAATGACTAGTATCAAAAGGAAGGAATGTAGAAAATGAAGGAAAGCTAATTAGTGGCAAAAATCCTCAACAGATGCAAATCTAGGTGAAGGAAAAGAGCATTGAAGACAAATATAGTATTAATTGAAGAGCAACCTAGAAGCAATCCGCAGATGATTTTCGCTATTTCGCACCTTCCCAAAAAGTGGAGGTGTTCCTTCTCCCCACACGGTAGAGAAGTGCCTGCCTGAACCTTCGTTGGGTAACGAGCACCTTGGAGTTTCTAACTGACTGCACCTCTGGTATCGTCCAGCGTAAGTTTGCAAATCTGTATAAATATTTAAGCGGTACTAAATTCCGATATAGTGGCGTAGAGGCAGCTACTTTTCGTGTTGGTGGAGAAAATTTTAATTGATGAAAAGGTTTTCCTAAAGGTTATTTTTAAGATCCGACGCATGGTGGATATCTGTTCAGTGGGAGATTTGACAAGTCTAAAGCTACATTGATAAGGTCAAAGTAATTTCTTTATGCTGGGCTTTAATCTTTTAAATGATATGCTCGCACTTTATATTTAAATCATACAACATACAGCGCCATCTATTGAAAATTTGCAACATTAAAAAGATACATTCATCCTCTTTCAAACACACCTGACTTCATGTAAGTCGGATGACAGATGTAAAAGTGACAGCCATTTCAATAAAACTAAAAGTGTGCTAATGGTTCCAAAAAAAAAAAAAACAGAGCAAATATAAAATTTTGTGTCAAACTTGAAAAAAAAATTGAAAAGTTTACAAAATTAAAAACAAATTGAAAAAAATGAAGCAGCCGTAACCGAGGTACTGAAGAACATTTCTATAAATGACATAAAAAAATCTATGCATGCGCTGGTTGATCGTTCCAAACGTAGTGTTGAGTCAAATGGAACCTATTTTGAATAAATAATAACTTTCAAAGATAATATAATGTGTATTTTACTATTTTATATCCAAAAAGTTCGGTTATTTTTGGGACACACCGTGTATACCAAGATAATTGGCGCAGATAGTGGGATGTTCTTTTTACTTAAGATCCAGTGCTGCTTTTATTATTGTATTAAGTTTCTCTTTCTCGTATATAAACCAGCAAATACAGGCTCTTTTCATTGAGGTCATCACCCGGAAGGTCCAATAAACGATCTGGATGGACGGGTACGTCCACTAGAGAGAGGATTTCCAAATGAATGAATGAATTGGTCGTGTCGAGCTGGAACTCAGTGCATTCTAAACGGACTTTGATTGTATCGAGAACAGATCTGCATAGATAATAGCGCCAGCTAACAAAGATAATTTTATCGCTTAGGAAACAACCCGTTGGGCATACTTTCATTCGACCGTATCCAGCAAAGAAGCTTATACATACGCCTTGTCAGCTCTTCACCCCCACGCTCGTATAACTCAGCCTCTCGGATCTTTGCTATTATTTAAGCGGGTGATTGGTATTGGAACTTCATCATAGTTGTGTAACGAAATGTCTTTTGCATCTTTATAGCCATTGGGTTTATCAAACAAGGGATTTGCACTTTCACTGCCATTAAGCAGGTTTCATAAATTCAATACACTCTGAATGTTCAAATCGGAAGTGGTGACCAGATTTCCTCCTTGGTTTATATATGAGTGTGCAGGACAGAACCGAGAGAGAAGTCAGAGCAAGTGGGTGCATTTTTTTACTGTCATTCAACTGGGAGAGGCAAGAAGCGGTTCTTCTGCATATGGCTTAAGCAGCTAATGATTTCGGGTCTTAGTTACAGAGAAATTTGAGCTTATTTGTAATGCTGTCGATTGGACTGAAATTATTTCTATCTGAAGGGGGGTATTATTTCAAATGCTCTATTTTTGTATGTAAAAAATTCATCATAACAGGCAGTGAGAGTGGTTATTACAAAAACAAAAAACAAAACAACAACAATACTTCCACACTTACAGACATACACTATGTATACCGAGAATTCACTTTTGGGTAAAAAAAAATAAACTTTAACTTTCGCTTTTGCCCTTAAAGTGCTTTTAATACGCAATATAGTGACCTACATTAGGTAAATAACATTTTTCCACTATTTCATTATCATTCATATTAATTATCAAATCAATTTATATTCATGTGTTCTACATTCAAGTTCCTCATGCTCGCTGCGAAATAAATTCCAAAAGCGATCTCTCACCAATTCAGTCAAAAATGTCTAACACAGTAATTCCGTTTGATGAATATTTAAATTGAGCCTCTAACCAACCATTCAGTCAACCAAACTAGCCACTCCATTACATAAGAGCCGCTGTCATGTGAATAAATGTGGTCAAAAGCAAGACACACAAACATACACTTACCCTCACATGCGAGTGCATAGATTTTAATGAAAAAGCGTGACCAAAAGAGACATTTGTTAGTTCAGCTGTGTAGGCTCATTCGTTTTCACAGAAATTTTTTTCTATACTTCTATTTGGTCACTTTTTCAAAATACCGCTTTGGATACCAGCAGCAGGCATTTTTTTTTTTTTTTGAAAAAACGAATACTCGAAAAAATTAATTAATTGCAAGTAATTTTATGCAAAAGTGCATTTTTCGTTGTAATGACCAAACATTTGTTCTGACAGCGGGACACATAGCAACACAAAGGATTCCACGCTCTGTCTTTCTCCTCAACGCGCCCTCTATCTCTCGCTCTCTCTCTCTCTCTCTCTGTTTGCTTAAAAAATTATACTAAAAATTAATAGAGGAACAAAGAAAAAATTGCGAAAAGTTTTTGTTCTTTGCCACTTTTAAATCATCAGCCGCAATTGTAGCAAAAGGCTCAATTGCTCTTCTCTTCAGTGTATGTGTGTGTGTGTGTATGTGCACTTTTGGCATCTGTATTAGTGAATTACAGTAGCGTTGCAGCAGCAGCTGCGGCTTTTTCTGGCGCGGCAACTCTGCGGCGGTTGCATATGCGGCTGTGGCAAGTTTAAATATTCAAATTTCGCCAATGAAGTGTGAGCATGAAGGCCACAAACGAGAACGAACACGAGCATGTGAATTTGAATGAATTTGAATGAATTGGAATGTGAATGTGTATGTGAGTCTGTTGGAGTTCAACTGCTGTTGCAGCGCATGTAATGATTGTGCATGTAGACCCAGTTGCAAATAGAATTCAGTTAATGCGGTCCCTAGATTTTTGTTCAGTTGATCACTTTTGGCGGTGACCCTGAGTGAATGACTATAAGACGGTTGATAGAGGACTGCTACTCTAGGTCAGATTGGAAACAAATCATATATTACGGATTAACATGATTTATGTCTGATATTTTTGACTGGCTCTATCTTTAATGAAGGTACATTTTGTTCGCACTAAAATGTTTTCTACAGACGAGGGAAGTAAAATAACTTTCCCTCACAATTTGAAAGGAAATTGTAAAATATATGAAATATCTGAGAGCAAGTACGAGGAAGTACTTTGTAAAATTGGAAAACTTTAATTAGCAAATTCTTGGCCTCTTGAAAACAACGCTTAGCAAAACTATCTTTTAAAATATTATCGTAATTAATTGGATTCTTGTTGTCTAAGAGATCTTGAGGTCTTTTGAAATACTTACGGTGACTTTAATTAAGTGTTCTAGCTATAGCTGAGAGCAGAATGGGCCCACGCCCCACCAGTATAGTAAAGTGAAATATTGGCTTAAGACCCCGGTAGTACTACGAATATTACACCATTCAGATTTCACAGACATTCAAGGCAGAGTTATGTTCACCAAGCTTTGCTAAATTAGTGATAATGAGGATTTACCAGTTCTCAGTACCTTATATTATAGTAAGTTTGCAAAGACCTTTCTTATTAGATGAGAATAATTCGTTCTCTTCAAAGTAAAAAAAACCCTTTATATAATTTGTTCCTAGTATTCATTACGAATATTATCTGAATATATTTTCAGAGCAGATAGTAAAAGAGAGTTAGAAGGAGACAGTGAGAGAGTGAGGAAGATAGAAAGAGGGGAGGGAATTTAGGAGAGGGAAGGAATGCGAAATGTAGGAAAAAGATACAGGAGAAAGGGTTTAAAAATGGTAGAACTAAAGTGAAAAGAAAAAGAGAGAGGTATGGTGAAGGAATAATGAGAGAGAAAGAAAGATATATGGTGAAAGAATAATGAGAGAGAAAGAGAGATATATGGTGAAAGAATAGTGAGAGAGAAAAAGAGAGAGAAGGATAGAGAAAGAGAGAGAGAAGGTGAAAGAATAGTCAGAGAGAGTAAGAGAGAGGGGAAGAAAACGAGATTCTACATAGTACAACTATAAAAAAAAGAGGAGAGTCCAAAGATAGTGAATTCGAAGACTGGCAGCGAAAGCGCGTGAAAGGCACTACATGAATACAGATAGCCTCCACAGTGATAGATCGAAACTCAATGAAAAGCTCAATGTAATTTTGGGGGAATGTTGCGCGAGTGACGGTCCTGGGTCGGATAAAAAATCCGGGACGTTCCGGTATAAAGACCCGACTGTCGCGGGAACTATTGGATATTAGTCGCCTCTTACGACAGGCATGCCTTACCGCGGGTAAATTTTTGAACCCCTAATCGTAGGGGGGATCTTTAGGTTATAGTTTGCCTTGGTGTGCCTAATCAGTAAAGGATTAGTGTCGAAGACATGGGTGTTAATCTAATAGAATTTTAAGGAAAATATGTATTAAGCTAAATAGGTTTAGATACATATACATATACATATAATACATACTCACCGTATCCTGAAATACCCACCTGTAACTGAAATTACTCACCTCCTATTCCTTGCTGTAAAGGAAATAAATAAATAAATAAATCTTGAATTTCCCCTCCGTACCAGTTAGAAAATACAACTATTAGTATATATATAGCATTAAGTAGGTTACTGGTTACTAGTTCGCTTGATTATTCTCAAACCGCTCGGTTGTGCGAAATTGTGCAAAAGGTGTAGGAGAAATATAAATAGAAAAAATAAATAAATACGTGTGTACATAAATATATAACTATATTAACTATATTATCATAACTAAATTATATATATATAGTGTAATGAAAAACCCCCTGTGAAAATTTAAAAAAAAAAAATTCTAAATAAACCAAATTGAAATATCTTCTTAAATAAAAACTGTGCGTTTTTTATTAAAACGGAATATATATACAAGATAATAATATAATATTAACAAAAAGTTGAAAATTATACATGGTGCCGAAACCCGTTTGTCGGAAAAAAAGAACCGCGAACAACAAAAATTAATAAAATAATGCAAATTAATAAAATTAAATAAAATTAAAAATTAAAAAGTTTAATACTAACATAAATATTCAAAAAAAGTGTAAACCACAAAGTAAACGTTGCTGGTAAAAACAAAAAAAAGAGAGTAATGTGCGGTAGAAAATAAACAACAATACCTTATATACATACATAAAATTAAAATAAACCACTCAAGTGACAAAAACAGAAAACTAAGTGAAATAAAAAATTGGAACCAAAAAATTTATATATACATACACTATATATGTATATACACACATATACATATATATATTTTTCTAAAACGCAAACAAGGAAAGTGGTGATACATATAATTGTACATATGAGCAAAAACGAAAAATATAAAAATCGTATATAAATATAAATATAAAAAAAAAAAAAGTTAAACATTAAATACATATAATTAAAGTGAACAGGTACAAAAAACAAAAAAAATTTCCTTATTGCGATCGAGAGTGCAGTGTAAAAACAAATAATAAATAAAAATGCATATGTGAGAAAAAAATTAGATGAAAATATAAACAAAGAAAACATATATTTTATATACATACATATATACACATATTATATGTACATACCCACGTACACAAGTGCATACATAAGGTGAAAAAAATAAAAAAAAAAATATATATATATATAAATACATAAAAATTAAAAAAAAAAAATAAAATAAAATAAAAATTGTATATACATATACATATATATGAAAAAAATATACATACAAATATACATTAAAACATGAAAAGCAGTGAAAAAATACTTAAATAAGATTTGAAAAAAATATATATACAAAAATTAACAAACAGTGCACATACATATTTACATAAAAAAAAAAAAAGGTGTAAAAATTAAAATTTTTTTTTATATTAAAACAAAAAAAAAGCAAAAACGAGCACAACACATACATATATACATCAGCAGTCCACGCAACAATCAATACCACATCACCACAGGAGCACCAGCACGACAAGAAGACAACACCCCCCCGTCCCGTCAATAAGTTTGGTTTGTACAATACTAGTCCGGATGTCAAAGTAAGTCCCACCCATTCTTACCCATATTTGTTTAGCGGATTTTGCTCGTGAAGTGTATGAAACTCTTTTGCCATACACACACATATTCTCAAAAATTAAATTATAATTCCCAAGGAAAGTTCGAGCAAAACCTCAAAATCCGCTAACCAAAAAATTAATCACAATATATAATAATATATAGCGGGTCCCCAAAATCGGTAAATGAAAATCTCTTACTTTTCATTTACCGAATATAACAGCGCAAACTCGCGCTTTCCCCATAAAAAGAATATATTTAATACAAAAAACCGCTTATTATTATATATCCCCTTACGTATATAAACTCCCCTCTTTATATACGCCAACTGGTCCAAAAACACCTTCAAAAAGGACCAGTTCGGACCAGTTGCCCCTCCCATATATCCTCCCGAGTATATACATACTCTCAATATATACACCCCAACTGGACCGAAAACCCATTCCCACGGGCCCATAACCGGACCAGTGTAAGCAGATTACACTGCCCATAGTCACCACCGCATAGCAAGTCACCGCTACTCAACCGTGGTACATGTGTATACATACACATATATACATAAAGTGTTTTTTTCAATTCCGGCAATTTCCCCTTCTTCGCTATTTACAATAGCAAACGGACAAAGGCACGTATGTACATAAGTATACATACGTACATACTCGTGTAAGCAAATCACCCAGCATACAAACGGGGTATAATAAAAACCCAGTATACATTTATACATTGCTGTGCTCAGACGCGCTGAGACAGTACAATACAAGCATTAAAGCTACCCCCTAAATAAATTTATTATAAATAATATATATATACTTAAATATATATATATATAAATATAAATAAATATTTTATATTAAAATTAAATAAAATATCTCACAATGGAGGATAAAATGGAGAAGCCCCAATCACTCCACCCCCTTACAGGACCCCGAACTCGCTCGAAATCCCAGGCAGAAGAAGAGGAATTCTCCCAACTACACAAAAAATTTCTATATGAGCTCTCCAGGATGGAAAAATTCTGCGGAAAATGGTGGGACACCAGTGAAGAAACTCATTCCGAAGCAGCCCTCAAAATTTTCAAGGACCATCTGGAAAGGCACATGGAACTAGTGGAGGCAGCCAACCAAAACCTACAGATGAGCAACGTGGAGGATGAAAGGACACGCTCAGCATGTGCAGAGGCCTATGAAACAACAAATGACAACGCAATGCTCACGAAAATCAGAATAAGTGAGTTACTTGACCAAATCCAACCAAATATGGATTCCTCACGGTCAATTACCCCCATCACAAAGATGCCCCCCCCAACACAATCTGACTCACTCAGCTTTCTCAAGGTACCTGCGTGTGACACAGAAATCTTCTATGGAGGATATGAAGATTGGCCCTCATTTAGGGACATGTTCACAGCAGTGTACATCAACCACCCCCAATTATCCGAAGTGCAGAAACTCTACCACTTGAGGCAGAAAACAAGAGGTAAAGCTGCACTCCTCATAAAAAATTACCCTCTCAGTGGCCACAATTTCTCATTAGCATGGGATGCACTCAAGGCACGCTACGAAAACAGGAGAATAGTAGTGGATGGCCAAATCAAGACGTTATTCAACATCCAACCCGCCCACACAGAGAATGGAGAACGGATTCAACAGATCCAGACGACAATAAATAATTGTCTTTCTACCCTACAGGCAAATGGAGTGTCAACAGACAGCTGGGACCCAATGCTTGTCTACCTCTGCTCGTCAAAACTGCCGGACGAGACACTAGCTCTCTGGGAGCAATCACTCAACTCAAGGAAGGAGTTACCTCGATGGTCAGAAATGGACCAATTTCTGACAGCTCGGTACGAGGTCGTGGAGCGACTCAGCACCTACAGACCCAATAAGCCGAAGATGAATCAGCCCAACTACCCTCAACGGACACCAGCGGTCCCTCCCCCAACATTCAATTATCGGAACAAAACTCAATCGTTCCATACTCAAAACAAAAGGCAAGTTTCATGTAAACTATGCCAATCAAACCACTCGATGACAACGTGCGTCAAATTTCGAGAACTGTCCGTCTCAGACCGGAACAAGTTTATTAAAGACAACAACTATTGCAAAAATTGCCTGGCGTACTCGCATTTGGAGAAAGATTGCAAAAGCAACTTTACGTGCGTGTATTGTCAAAGACGTCACCACTCCCTCCTCCATTATACTGCGAGCAACCCCACGCCTTACCCCCCAAAACCTCAAAGAAACTTCACTATCTCTCAAGTGACAGTCGAGGAAGAACAGCCCTGCACCTCTAAGCAGGCATCCAAAAACTCAAAGGCAAATGAAAGCAGTAGAACAAAAACTCTATCTCACTATTCGAGTAACAAAGAGAGGACATTGCTTCCCACAGCAAATATTCCCATTCTCCACAAAGGAGAGTTAACTCATATCAGAGCTCTCATTGACCAAGGCTCTCAAAAAACTTTTGTAACATCCCGTATACAAAAGTTACTTGGTCTCCCCACCACAAAAGCCAACTACCAAATTCTTGGCATGGGCGGTAACACAGTCCAAAACTCGAATAGAATATGCTCTATTACGATATGCTCAGCTAATCAATCAATAAAAATCGCAGCTCAAGCGATAATACTGTCTCAATTGACGCACACTCTCCCATCCTTCAAAATAAAAGAAGTAGATCTAACGGAATACCTCTCACTGCCATTAGCAGATCCCAACTGCTTTACCCCAGCTAGAATAGACATGGTCATTGGTAGTGATATAATTCCAAAAATACTCACCCCAGGTCTCAAAATTAATGTAGGCGGCAGCTTAATAGCCCAAAACACAATATTTGGGTGGATATTAAGTGGACCAGTCGTGGAAGAAATCTCCTCATTCTCTACTCAGGTGATTGAAACCCCTTCAGAATCACTAGGAGATTTACTCAGGAAATTCTGGGAACAAGAAGAGGTACCACCGGCCCCCACATACACAGACGATGATGCATATTGTGAAGATCTTTACAAGAAAACCACTCATCGACGAGAAGACGGCCGATACGTAGTAAAGCTGCCATTCAAATCAGCATTCCCGGACTCCATTGCACTCGGGCACTCCAGACCCGCAGCACAGCAGCAATATCTCAGCGTGGAACGAACTAACGAAAAGAAAGATGAGCTTCGGAACACCTATTCCGAAGTCCTAGAAGAATACCTTACGTTAGATCACATGGAACCAACCCATTCACGAGAAATCATACGCGACGGTAAATATTTCTCCTTTTACCTACCCCATCACGCGGTGATTAAACCAGGAAGTAAAACTACTAAAGTCCGTGTAGTTTTCAATGCCTCAAAAACCTCGCATTCCGGTCTCTCACTCAATGACGTATTACATACTGGCCCCGTTCTCCAAAATGACTTAATGCTCATTATTCTAAAATGGAGATTATATAAGTATGTATTTAACGGCGACATTGAAAAAATGTACCGCCAAATATACGTCCATAAGGAAGATCAAGACTTCCAACGCGTTCTATTCCGCAGAACCCCCCATAGTCCGATAGAAGACTTTAAACTAAAAACAGTGACATTCGGTGTCAACTGCGCTCCATACTTGGCAATAAGGACACTCCACCAATTAGCCGAGGACTCAAAGGAGACATACCCCCATGTCTCAAAAATATTAAAAGGAGAAACATACGTAGATGACATCCTCTCAGGCGGACATAATCTCGACTCAGCCGGCGAATCGATACATCAAGTTATCGAAGTACTCAAGTCAGCCGGATTCCCGTTAAAAAAGATCACAGCAAACCACAAGTCACTGCTGAAAGACATCCCCCCGTCTGATCTTTTAGATGAAGAATTTCTCGAATTCCAAGAGGCAAGTTCTACAAAAACCCTCGGAATAAAATGGAATGCTCTCACTGATACATTCTCGTACTCAGTTGACCCCCCCTTATCCTCAGACACTGCCACGAAACGACAGATCCTCTCATCTGTCGCGAAACTTTTCGACCCGGCAGGATGGCTATCGCCCATAATGATAGCAGCGAAAACTCTTCTTCAGCAACTATGGATGGAAGGAACAGACTGGGATGAAACCGTGAAGCCGATCTCACTCCACAAATGGAACACCTTCAGGAGAAATCTCGCCGCAATCGAAGAAATAAGGATACCTCGATGGGTGCAGTTCAGCCCAAACAGTTCCATACAGCTACACGGATTCTCAGATGCTTCCGAGAAGGCATTCTGCGCTTGCGTCTACTTACGAGTCCAGCAAGGTGAATCTGCTACATCCCACTTACTCGCAGCCAAGAGTAAAGTAGCCCCCTTACAAACCGTCTCTCTCCCTAGGCTGGAACTTTGCGGCGCAGTTTTACTCGCAAAATTAGTGAAGCAGATACGATCCTCCCTAAATCTGCCATCTCATGAACTAATTTTGTGGACAGACTCTTCCATTGTATTAGCATGGCTGGAAAAACCCCCATGGACGTGGAAAACATACGTAGCGAACAGGACATCCCAGATCCTCGAACTCGTGAATAATGCTACGTGGCGACATGTCTCCAGCGCTGACAACCCAGCTGATTTAGGCACGCGTGGATCTAAACCCCAAGAGCTCGTCAACTGTTCACTCTGGTGGAAGGGCCCCGAGTGGTTAACTAGACCATCCCCTCTTTGGCCGAAAAGTTCACCAACTCATTCGTCCCCTCCCGAACAACGACAAATTGAAGCATTCCACGCTTTAGAATCTCCGGATTTTCTAGACCGTTTCTCCTCATTTTCCACCGCTCTCAGAGTAACAGCGTACATATTTCGTTTCGCTCAAAAGGCTAGAAAACTGCCAAATCCGCCCTCTACCACTCTCACTCAAAGCGACATAAAGTTCGCAAAAACTCGTCTCATAGCTGTCACCCAGCGAAAATACTTTGGAAAAACCATCACAGCACTGGAGTCGAAATGTCCGATAGAAAAAAGAGACCCCCTCCGTACTCTTAACCCCTTCTTGGATAAATCCGGACTGCTGCGTGCAAATGGGCGTCTCACTCACGCCGCCCTCAGCTACGATGAGCGCCATCCAATTATCATCCCCGATAATTCGCGATATTGCTCCCTCCTCCTAGAATTCCTCCACTCAACTCTACTGCACGCGGAAAAGCAGCTGATGATTCGCGTGGTCCAACAGGAATACCATATTCCCCGAATCCGCCAGAAGGTAAAATCTTGCATTTTTCGGTGCAAGACATGCACGATATATAAGCAGAAGATGAGCACGCAACTGATGGCAGCGTTACCCCCGGAACGGTCCACATATACACTCCCATTCCATACTACCGGTGTAGATTTTGCCGGCCCATTCCTCGTCAAAACCTCGACTCTCCGCCGAGCATCCCATTCCAAAGCATACGTGTGTGTATTCGTCTGCTTCTCGACAAAGGCTATTCATCTCGAAGTGTGCTCCGACTTGACCACCGAATCTTTCAAAGCCGCGTTTGCACGTTTCGTCGGACGCAGAGGCATCCCACATAAAGTTATGTCCGACAACGGCAAGACGTTTGTAGGAGCACAACGTAGTTTCTCACGTGAATTATCCTCCTTCCTTGCAGAAGCCTCCGAGGATATAGCAAAAAAATACGCCATTCACGGATTCACATGGCAATTCATCCCGCCATACGCCCCTCACATGGGCGGACTTTGGGAGGCTGCAGTGAAAAGTTTCAAAACTCACTTTACGAAGGTAGCCGGCAGCCAAAAATTTACGTTCGAGGAGTTCACTACGCTCCTTATTCGCATCGAAGCGGTACTCAACTCCAGACCACTCTCTCCTATGTCTCAAGATCCCGAAGACTTGAAGGTATTAACCCCAGGCCACTTCTTACGAGGCGCGCCCTTACTCTCGATCCCTGAGCCAAACTCAGAAAATCTCTCGCTCATTAATAAATGGCAAAAATTAAGAGTACTCCATCATCAGTTCAGCAAGCGCTGGAAAACTGAATATCTCCACCATCTTCAAAAACGCTACAAGTGGAAAGGATCCCAGCGAAATATGAAGGAAGGTGATCTCGTCGTCATCAAAGACGACCTCCTACCCCCAAACGAATGGCGACTAGGTCGCATAACCAAACTGCATCCCGGACCCGACCAAAACGTTCGCGTGGTAGACATCCGCATTCAAGGCGGAACGGTCACCCGCAACATAACGAAACTCTGCCTTCTGCCACCCGCTTAACTTATACATCCCTCTCTCTCTCTCTCTCTCTTTCTCTCTCTCTCTCTCTCTCTCTCTCTCTCTCGAAAAGCTAAACTCCACTCTAAATCATCTCATATTAAAATTGCTTTTCGAACCATATCATTTCAGATCACAGAACTTCGGCAAATGTCGGCTGTGCTGCCGCACCCACTCATTGCGCCACTGCCGCGCTTTTCTCGCCATGACGCCAGACGAGAGGTATGAGTCTGCGAAGGTGCATCGCTACTGCATAAACTGCTTAGCGACCTCTCACACCACAGGGGCATGCGACTCTCCAGACAGCTGTCATCGGTGCGGATTAGCGCATCACACCCTACTCCATCGAAATTCGCTCGAATTGTCGGAGCGCACTTCATCTCAAAGCCGGAAAAGGGTGACATTCCGGCCGAAAAATGTAAACCCTCCCGGTCGTGAAAAGCAAGTAAATAAAAGGGAGCCAGCGAGCAAAAGTATCCTCCGGAGAGGCGCTGAAAGAACTCAACGAAGCAGCGCTCCTGCCCTACAACGAAGAATCCGTGGGCTAGTAAATAAAGCCCGTGAAACCCTCCAGCAGCTCGAAGATTTGGTGCAAGTCACGTCGCCGCAGGCCCGCCGGCATGTCGAAGACATGGGTGTTAATCTAATAGAATTTTAAGGAAAATATGTATTAAGCTAAATAGGTTTAGATACATATACATATACATATAATACATACTCACCGTATCCTGAAATACCCACCTGTAACTGAAATTACTCACCTCCTATTCCTTGCTGTAAAGGAAATAAATAAATAAATAAATCTTGAATTTCCCCTCCGTACCAGTTAGAAAATACAACTATTAGTATATATATAGCATTAAGTAGGTTACTGGTTACTAGTTCGCTTGATTATTCTCAAACCGCTCGGTTGTGCGAAATTGTGCAAAAGGTGTAGGAGAAATATAAATAGAAAAAATAAATAAATACGTGTGTACATAAATATATAACTATATTAACTATATTATCATAACTAAATTATATATATATAGTGTAATGAAAAACCCCCTGTGAAAATTTAAAAAAAAAAAATTCTAAATAAACCAAATTGAAATATCTTCTTAAATAAAAACTGTGCGTTTTTTATTAAAACGGAATATATATACAAGATAATAATATAATATTAACAAAAAGTTGAAAATTATACAATTAGTTATTTATTTTTTGCAGGTATTTATTTGCAGAAGGGGACCACAATAGACGAGTATTTAGCATTCAGTACTGCAATTCGGAAGGACAGGATTTGAGTCCACTTTCGACCAACATCTAAAATAATATAAAATTAAATGTGGTCTCCTCTCAGCAGGGAATGTCAAGCTCTTCGACTTTATTTCTGACATAAAAACAAAGCTCCTAATAAAATTCCATCAGCTGTTTGGAGATGGCTTAGAATAAACTGTGGGTCCTTCCTTTTTTTTTGGAAAAATATCAAGATCAACACCACAATGCGTCAATTATTTTTTTTTGGGTAGAATGATAGCATATTCGTAGCTAAAGCAAAGCTAGCTAGTCACAACAGACACCCTGGATTCTATTTTCGGCTTAGAAAACAAGTAGAATGATACCTGTTAATAGAATGCTACTCAAAGTCGTACTGGTCAAACAACAACTCAGCAAATATAGCGGACTAATGGCAGTAAGTGCTCAGTTCTTCTTGAACTCTTCTGAGTCGTTCAGTAAATCATCTCAACTTCACCTGAGTCCAAGGCCATCCAGTAGGCTTGTACCCTGCTTCGAATGTAGACCACTTTCCTTTAAAGTTCAGCTTGGAGTTCGAAGATCTCATCTTCGTAATTGGAATAAAGTTTTTTTTGAGATCTTCGGCCAGTCAAACATCCGCGAAAACCCTGGTCTTTAGATTCGTGGCAGTTCTGTACCAAATAAGAAAGCAATTATTGTGTTTTCATGGCTCGTGCAGTTTACTATAGGGTTCGCATAAAACCCAAAATATCTCGATAAGGGTGTGTCAGTCGCAGGTTCTTTGCTTAAATACAGCAGAGCTTTATACAAATACATATGTATATACATACCAGCTGCATACATACACGTATGTGAGCGGACATGCTCTTTTCTCAGCCATGCAAATATGTACGTGTGTTAATTTTTGCATATTTTGCTGCATTGTAGCTTTTGTGGTACAATTGCAATTTAATTTCGCCCAACAGTTAGTACAGCAACAACAGCAATGGCAACGACAGCCGACTTACTGCAAGTGCAGCAACTGTTACCACTTTTACCACAGCTAATACTTTGCTGTTGTTGCTGCTGCTGCTGCTGCTGCTGTTGCAGTTGCCACTTGCCACTTCTGTGGCAGCTAACAAAGCTTTTTAAACGACAACCGACAGTCTGCAGCCGACACACTTACCGCGCCACCACTCACTTATAGAGAGATAGCCTTATGCAATCACACTCACACTCACACATGTGCTGACTGCTTGGTATACCCCAGAATTTATATTATTTATTGTCCATTTTTAATTAAATTCACTAGAAATTGCAGCTGCCTTAATGTTTGTCCCCTTTCGTTGCGTCGTTTTTTAGTTTCATTATCTAATTTGTCGTTTTTGTCTCTCTCTCTATCTCCCTCTCTCTCTCTCTCTTTCTGAAACAAAATCTCTTTTATTGTGATAAATGCAAATGTTGTGGTGTGATGAGTTCAGCGCGTCGAAAACTCTTTTAAGTGGCAAATTCTCACAAATGAAGTTTAATTTTTTAGGTCCGTCGACGTGCAGCTGCTGATGGATATTTTGGCTCGAGAGCATCTTCTATTATTAAATACTTGAATGTAATGAGAGGCTTTTTATGAAGTTGCTTGTGTGTTTTGTAGATATTCGTGTGTTATACACTCACATTTTCAAGGACATTACTTATGAGACGTGAGAAAGGCACGTGAGAATAAGTTACGAATCGAATGGAGGTAGTAATTTAATCGACGATGTGTTCTGAAACTACTTCGAAATAAATGGCAAAGTGTATCCTAAATAAATCTTGCTCATTTGTCAAAATTAGCTGAAAAATATCAGAGTTCCTCAATGTTGAAATATCGAAGGTCCTTCGCCTTGTTTCTAATATGAAAATCGTCTGCAAGAATTAGCGCATAGTAAATACCTTGTTGATGGTGGTTTTACTAGTTCTGTAGTCACACTAATGATGTCCAATCAAATCGTTTGTGCGTGGACTTCAATCATTTTCAACCTCTCTTCAACCGTCTTTTCTATCATTTGCAGTGTTTCACCTTACGATCCCTTACTTCAAAATTACTGAATTGCTTCTTTAGCAACGTTGGGGTACCACAGAGAGCAGAAGTGAAAACAAGTAGAAAACTGGTCGACTGGCTGTTGTTATTGGAGCTTTTGGTGGTATTATGGCATCCCCTTTAACTGCAATAATCCATCAGCTGAAGCCATGAACGCTCTGCATGATCGAGCGTATCCTTATTCTCTTAGTCCATATACACCTGAATGAAGAGCGAGACTGGGTAATATCTCTGCTTCATAGATTCTACTTCTGCTTTAACTTAGAATTTATGCTCGACTAAATGGTTCTGACAAAGCCTTTTGGCCTGGGTCTCCTATCATCTTGCACTAAATGATCCACTACCAACGATTTTGGCAAAAAAAAGTTAGAGATGTAACCTTCACCACGTGAGTTGAAAATTTTAAAAATTCGAAGACGAACTCACCTTAATTTCACATGGAGCAAATTTGTCTTAACCTAAGCAATAAATTATTGTTCTGGTCGCATCAGAATCCAACGGAGCCTTAATAGTGAAACCATTAATTCTGATATCTGTTCGACCATCGTGTCATCAACTAAAACTCCGCTCTGCAATTACTGGCAGAAAGATCACAAGAATCTGCCTTCTTACAAAAGTCGTTTATGGCTCATTAATCTGCCTACACTCCATAGTCGTAGAAAGATGCTTGGAGTTTTAACTAAATTGATAAGAGGTGTTATCAATAGCCCATACCTACTTAGCGACCTTAATTTCACTATACGGTTAAGATCATCTAGACACTTTAGGTCCCTTTCATTGGTCTCATGCAGAACAAACTTTGAAATACACGACCCCTTTTAGATCTTTGTGTAACGATTTTAATACATATTTCCCTAACATTGATTCCTCTGACTCGCTTTTCTGTATCAAAACCTACTTACTGAGTGCTTTAAATAATTAAATTAATTCCCTCTTCCTTTCCCCATGCAATTTTATAGCAGCTGATGAACAAATCTGTACCTGTTTACTGTAAGAGGCAAGTGTAACCGCGACCTTCCGCGAGTGGTTTCGGATTCAGGGCAGTCCTGACTGTTACTGATTTTCGGTCACTGGTCTGTTGGATTTTCCGATTTTTTCTCAGACCCGCCCCTCGATCGGTTGGGCGGAAGGTGGGTAACGCTGGGTTCGTCGTCAAAAAAAAAAAAAAATTCACCCTATTAGACCACCTATTCGGATGAGCTAGGTCTTTATCTCCCATTTATTAAACTATTCTGCGGCTTATTTTCCGACTCCCGTCCTATCAAACGACCTGGTAGCTAGCATGGCTATTTATTTCGTACGTCTAAGACAAATCTAATAATTTTTCTATGAGATTTTTGATCTGGATTAGCTAAGTCAATTTCCTTAAGCTAGCTTCTGGAACTACAAGAAAGCATATTGCGATCAGCCAAGTCGATCAGCTTCAGCCTATTTGGACGGTTTGAAATTTTAGGCCTGTATAATAAATACATCTTCCTTGCCCACGATGGCGTTAAAGTTGCCAAATACATGCCCTCTAAGTATACCATCAACAGCGACTGAATTTCTCCCCACACAAATTAGACCTTATATCCCTACAAACCAGCGGTGAGGGTTAGATAATGTTGTCGAGCCCTTGGCGTCTCGGTCCTTGTCCAGTGAGGATTGAAGGGCTTGAAACTTATTCTCAACAAGTTATGTGGATAAACCGGTGCTTAAGCTCCACAGGAAATAATGAAAGTTTTTATTTATAAGTAGGCAAGTTTATACTGTTTCTAAGAAATAATATTCCCATCAAATGGCTGAGTCGCTTTACCCTTATGGCGAAAATTATTGCGGTCCTTTAAGTTAATTGGCCACTTTAGTTACACGTTCGCACAGTTTTCAACCACGACTATACTATGTGATGAACAAAGCAAAATAGCATAACTAATGGTGAGAAGAGAGAGAAGAGATTGAGGGGAAGGAAAAGTGACCAAAGAATTTCATACGAGGCTTTTCCATTTCTAACACTCCACCCCTCTACCACTACAAAGTGCTGACCATTGTGGGTGAATACTTAGCTGTCTAACCAACAACGATAAGAGTTTCCTGCCCACAAAAGCCATGTAGTTCTGAATAATTAAAAGACAATCTTGTAGTAACCTAACACATACATACACATAGGTGTATGTACATACGAGTATATGTGTTTGTTGTAATGTCGCTATTGTTTGATTACAAAAATCTCTTTATTTTTCTCACTTTGGGTTTTTCTTGTCGGCCATTGCTCAACAATTTATCCACTCACGATAAATTCATGACTGAACAACAACAATAACAAAGATTTGATGCGTAATTTTGTGTGTATTTTGGGAAAGAGAAATTAAAACGTGTCGTCGACAAAAGATTGAGGTATTCGTTTTGTATGAAATTAAATGACGGATGCCACATGCCACATGGCACATGCCACACGCCACAAGCCTCATTTGGCTAACCACAACAACACTCCTAGTGTGTTAACCTTAATTCCATAATCACAGAAACAGGCACGCAAATGTCTATACGGTGGTGTGTTCATATGGTATACACGTATGTACATATTTATGGAGGCTATTTGACGAGGAAGTTCGAATCTTTTAGGACATGTTTGCATAGTTAACTTTGTGGCACGTAACAAGATTAGTAGAATATTCTATTTATTTTATGTACATATTGGGGTTGTCCTCGTATCATGCGAAAAAAACTCTTTAAATCAAAAGTTTTGTAATACTAAACAAATCAAGAGCAAAATTTTTAGTATTAATTTTTGAGCACTATGTTGATTTAAAAAAATATTTATGTACAAAATTCTATATACCTATAATACTTTTTTTTAATTCTTCAAAGAAAGGCCATAATGCGATAGACACAGTGAATCGGCTCCAGAGAAATATCGGGCCAATCACTTCAGTGCATGTTGGTATCAATAAAATACTTCGATACTTTGAGTTTACGATCTCAATTTATAACCTCTTTCGAAAAAAAAAAATTAAATTTATCAATTCGTTTCTCAGGACTTCGTGCAGCGATTGCTCTAAATTCTGTATATGTTCTAGATCACAATAGTAGCTTTTAGAAAACAAATTTATAGCTTTGTTGACTCTCAGAACTTTTCAAAGAACCATGGTTATGTTTAAAATTTCTGTTATTGGTATTTTACAGCTTGTTAGGATTCCAGAACAATTTTGAAATAATTCTTTTAGAAAATTATGGACCAAATATTCCCTCTACCTAAAGGTCACACCAAACAATGACTTTTTAAGGATGTTACGCTGTCTCAACAATGGTTTGGGAATTATTATCTCTCTTAATTTTTTTTCTTAGCATACCCATTATATATATGTATATACTTGTGTAAAATTGGCCCTCTGTAACCACTGAAGCGATTTTCAGCCGAGCTCCTTCTGTGGTTTTGCGTGTTAAGGTTTTTTTCAACTAATGGAGTGACTTATACTAAGCCGCCTCCGAACGGCTGATGGTTCCTTTATGAGGAGCCTTTATTTTATATCAGAAATACACTCGGAGGGCTTGGCATTCCCTGCCGAGGGGCGACTGCAATTACAAAGATTTTTTTTTATTTTTTATTTAAATTACGTTCTATAACTTTTGCATGTTAGTCGTACCAGGATTTGAACCTGAGCCTTCCGAATGGCATTAGTAATACTAACCACTCGGCTAACGCGACCGCCAAACCAAGAACTTTCCGGAAAATCTTTCTGAAAGCGGATGGATATGCCTCCAAGGGATGTATTTCTTCGGTACTATGCTCCACAGCAGTAATAACAAAACGTGGTGCGAGATCTATCCATCGTTCCTCGAATTACCGAATCTGCTTGAAGATTATATGGTATCTACTGAATATTGGATGCAAAGTTCGATGCTTGGCCCGAATCAAACTAATATTTTGGTAATAAATTTGTACGACTTACAATCGTTGTTCCGCAGTAAGTCTGTTCATTATGAAGTGGCAAACATAAATTTAGTATAAATCAAGTAAGAACTGCTAAAAAGGCCAAATCCAGAAAAAATATTGCTTCATTTAAAAGCACACTTCCAAAAAAAACACCTTCTTCTTTTTCCATTTTGTAATATAAAAAGCTTTGAGTTGCCCTAGTGTACAACACATCCACATAATTATAGGTATGCCTATACTAACATTGTACAAAAAGTGGTAGCGTTACGTCAAGTGCAGCGATTTGTTTGTGTTCGTGCTCTAACGAATTAAATTCGGTCCATTTGTTTTCATTTATTTGGAGGTTAATTTATTGTGACAGGTATCGAGCAAGCTTTGTTGAGGCATTGTGAATAAAATCTAATACCAAAGTTTTTGCTTAGTTCCTATTTGGCTTCGTGCTTTTTGAAAAGAATGCTCATGTGCAAATAAATAATCTTATTGAACACATACTATTGCGCATCAGCGTCCTCCTCATTTAGACATACGAGTATGTTTCAACCCTGCCAACCTCAAGGTGTAGTAAACGACAGATACATTGTAAAAGTTCCAATAATGTAATATTTTAGAACAGTGAAAATACACTTCTCCGTAGAGAAATTTCAAAGTAATGTAAGAAAATTCAGTAGATCATTATTTCTCAATAGGGACACCAGAAGCAAGGTGACTTGCTGTGGTACAAGCTCTACCGCAGTCGACCACATCTTTCTCCGGCCACTAGTAGGTATCAGAAACCGCTTGGACAGAGTCGATCAGATCAACGTGACCAACCAAACTTCTTCGGCTTTCCTGACCCGTGGGAGAGCACTACACAATCAACGAGCAAAAAAACTTTGTCCTCATGAGGAAACACCCAAATCTGGCCACGAAAGTTCCAACCAGGAAAAATACCACAACCTAGGGTTACTGGCAGTAAATTTTACACAGTAAATACCCATCTTCTGCTACCGAAAACAACTCAGCTCAAATTACTTGCCGTTTAAAGTTTCATTAAGTAAACCGACTGTCTTTCAAGGCACAGAGATAAAGGCAAGCTTAGTGCCAACCTAGGCGATGATTTGATGGAGGCTCAGGAAAGCAGCCTTTAGCTAGAAATTAGCATATAAAAAATGTCAATCTCAGGAGGGCACTACAAGTGATTCCAAGAGACATATATCTTCCAAAATGCCCCGATCAGCGTTACGACCCGCAAGACCATTCAAATAACATCCGCGGTCTTAGTCAGGTATTGGTATATATCGTCAGAAAACTGGAAGAAAACACCAGAAATGGAGATAAGGAAAACCTCTGAAGTGGCAAGCAGCTTTGTGGGTGAGCCTCTACAGTTGATCCCATCAGCAGATATTTGCATAGATTCTAGCTCCGAAAATGACACCCATTCGGTTTAAAACTAAGTCGGTAATGTATTGGACCTATAGGTAGGTGTAGAATAGGACCAGCTTCTATGCTCTGAAGTTGAAAACGTTCCAGATGGAATGAACAAGTCCTCACAATTAGATAGTGTTGGTGCTACAAATTTACTCCAACCATTTTTAAATCGATGATATGGACAGAATTGCACCAAGTCCAACAGATAGAGTATATTTAAAATTTGATAATAAGTAGAGTAGACTGAAGAAAACCATAGAACCGAGGAATCATTTTTAAATTAAAGAAATTCCCTTCATCTTTCTAGATAGGGTGGTTAAATTGTAAGGGCCGATGTTGAATGTGAACCACACCTAAACGCCAAGTTTTTTTCCGAATTTAATTTGACATTTCTCTATTTCAGACTTACTCAATTTGAACCATGGAGAGATACACAATCCAACAACGTGTTAAAGTTATCCAGACTTATTATGAAAATTTTCGAAGAAAATCATTTTCAGTGATGAGGCACATTTTCACCTAAGTGGATTCGTCAATAAACAGAATTGCCGCATTTGGGCGAATGAGAATCCAAGAGTGATTGTCGAAAAACCAATGCACCGTGCGGTGCGGTTTATGGGCTGGCGGTATCATCGGGCCGTATTTTTTCCAAAATGAGGCCGGTCAGGCAGTTACTGTGAATGGTGTTCGCTATCGTGAGATGATAACGAATTTTTTATGGCCACAATTGGAAGATATGGATGTGGACGATGTGTGGTTTCAGCAGGACGGTGCCACTTGCCACACAGCTAACGAAACAATGGCTCTTTTGTGCAACAAATTCAAAGGCCGTGTTATCTCACGTAATGGCGATGTCAATTGGCCCCCAAGATCATGTGATTTGACACCGTTGGACTTTTTTCTCTGGGGTTATTTGAAAGAAAAGGTGTACGTCGATAAGCCAGCAACAATTCAAGAGCTAAAGGATGAGATAATTCGGCACAGTAACGGCATAGAAACTCCATTATGCCTCAGTGTCATCGAAAATTTGGACCATCGTATGGAGGTGTGCCGCCGAGGTCGCGGCGCTCATTTGGCCGATATTTTGTTACATACATAATTGAGTAATACCAATATGTCATAATAAAATAAAATTTCAATAATTTCCTAAATAGTTTGTGTTTTATTCAAAATCAACATCGGCCATTGAAAATTTAACCACCCTTTACTATAGCCATTTGGTTTATTTTATGAAATAGATGAGATTAGTGAAAATAGAAATAACCGAGAAAACGATGTCGGGCCACACTTAGAGCGAGAGAGTGGTAGAGATAGTGCACTACAGATTTCTCCTCGTACCCCATACTTCTATATTGAGACACAAAAAAACAGTGTCCGGTTGTTACGGTCAAAGGAGGTTCTGTTTTGAAGGAGTACAAGCTAGGTTATTTATACATTGATCAATAGCCAGATTCAATAAGGTTTCACTCTATCATTTGCTATTGGTCTTGCTGGTGAAGGCCGATCTTAGCATATATTTTTCAGGGGAAAGAGCTATGGCAGCATCATATGCAGAGTTTACCGTTATAAGTATTATACCCGTTCTTGGTAACTCATCGGCCTCGTAGTTTCCAGGTATGTCCATATGTCCGAGGACCCAATCTACGATCGTTTCGCACACAGTCGAGAGTTTGTTTAAGATTTCCCTACATATTTTTTTTTGGTACCCTTAAGGTGATATAATAACAGTGAAGAGATTTAATTACAAATCTGGTAGGCTGAAATACTATACTGGAGTTGAGTCATCATGAAGCGGCTTCAATTATTGTCCTTAGTTCAGCTTAAAAGACGTTGAAGTAGTCGGGAAACGTCTTGCAAATGGTGATCGCAAGTGGTTACGATTGAACTCAGCACTTTCTCCCTGCCATCGAGTTTTGCGCCGTCAGTGAAGAGCGATACGGATTAATTCCTCTCTGAGCATTTTGTTAAGAAAATGTTGTCGAAAGAGAAAACAGAATTGATGTAGTCCACGTCTTACGAGAATAGTGTATAATACAGTATTCCGGCGTGCTCTGTGCATTTAACCTTATGTCGTTGCTGCTCGCGTGTAATTTCCAATGCAGATATGTCGTGAGAATATTAAGGCAAATTTTAAGTGCTTCGAAGTGCTTGAAGGTAGCGCTACTGTCTTCTATCTATTGCCGCCTAGCAGGCTTAGAGCACGGTATTCTGATTCCAGGTGAGCTTACTATCTAACATTATAACTAGGTATTTGATCTCATTAGAAAGAGTGATCATGATGCCTTTATTTATAATATATAAATTTCACAAAAAAAAAAAAAATTTCTAAAAATTTTGTTTACTGCATGCAATCGCCCCACGGTAAGGAATATCAACCCATCCGAGTGTATTTCTGACATCAAATAAAAGTTCCTCATAGAAATATTTCGGCCGTTCGGAGGCGACTTAGTATAAGGTAATTCTTCCTTCATTTGTTGGAAAAACATTAAGATGCAAATATTGGAGGAGGAGCTTGGCCGGAAATCGCTTCAGCGGTTATAAGCGCCAACTTTTTAAGTCATACTTTCGTTTTTGCTTACTTTTTTTGGTATTGTGATTTTTGCTAAAAACACGTGTAATATTTTGTCCTGTTCGTAATACCATATTTTTCTTTCAATTTTGTTTCCAGCGAAAAATTCTATGATCCTGAAAAATATTGTCATTTTGTAGAAAATGGAATCTGAATCCGAAATGCAATCATGTGTTTATGTGCCTGTAAATTCATATGTACGACTGTGGGTCAACCAGCGTTCAATAACAACCGCTTTGCTGACACACACGCATACACACATATGCAAGCACTATAAGTGGTTGTGGCAGAAACGCGGTGCAGAGAGCGGGTTTTGGTTTGCATATAAGCGCTAAAACGTTCATAAATCAAATTTTATTTCCCGACTGCAGGCGAGGCGCAAAATATTGCAAATACCCAAATAATGGACGGTGTTGTTGGAATATTTGTTTGTGTTGAAATTGCTTTGCTGGTGTGTGCGTTTATGTGTATATATAAGACTAACA
Organism: Ceratitis rosa; assembly: GCA_037013455.1. Lineage (NCBI taxonomy): Eukaryota > Metazoa > Arthropoda > Insecta > Diptera > Tephritidae > Ceratitis > Ceratitis rosa. The sequence continues at coordinate 21,032,054 of JAWMAG010000008.1, read as the reverse complement.
TATACCTATATGTATAAACATATGTTTATCTTTATCTCTGTGTTTTCCCAGCAGCGAATACTTAATTTTTTTTAGAATTTTTTTAAGTTCAACTTTTTAAATAATATAAAAGTTTTATTTAAGAGGTTTCTTTCTCGTCAGCTCGGTTTGAAGGAATTTTAAGATTATTACCTTCCTTATCTAGAGTACTTTCTAAAAATTTCTCAGTATATTTTCTTATTTATATGGCAGCCGTAATATCCGAGTTGTCACTGTGAGTACTGACATTCAGAAAGTCATGGTTCGACGGCTGGTTCGATCCCTGGTCCGACCAACATCGAAAATTATGAAAAATTATTCTATTTAATTGAGGTCGCCCTTCGTCAGGGAAAGTCATAGCCTCCGAGTGTTTTTTTTTTGACATCAAATAAAAATTCCGCATAGAAATACATCGGAAAGAACCTCTCCGAGTCCTATTACTCGAAATACGGTTTCTGATAATATGACTCTTTATCGTGTGACTTATTTAAGAGCGTTTAACAGCTGGCGTGCGCCGAGGATACTGACATTATGGGTCTCACCAACAGCAACATAAGTTTTGGAAGCGAGGCGAATCGGTCTCGTAGTGAACGAGTACAACACGAAATTCCTCCTATCATTAAACAAACATTCAGCACATTCGTGTCTTGGCTCCCACGTCTGTCTGTTAACATTAAAAACTTTCACTTGAACGATTTTGTTTATCTTGGAAGCAGTCTCAGCACCAACGACAATGCCTGCCTGGAAATTCAAAGCTCATTCAGGCCTGTGAACGGAGTAAGAAATTGAAGGGTGCAGCCTTCTATAGAAGAAAAAAGCTAAAATCTTTAAGTCACTCACCATTTCCTTCCTTTGAAATCATGCAGAAGCGGGGACTATGAGGATATTTGATTAGTTAGTGCTTGCAATTTTCGAGAGAAAGGTTTTGCGAAAGATTTGTGGACCTTCCAAAGTGGGTGCGAATTCCACTTACCATACTATGGAACGATGAGCTGTGCTAGCTATACGACGCCATTGACTTAGTTTAGTGAATTAATAAGAGATGAACTAAGAATTAAATATCCAGCGGTGTCTATGCCAAGAAAAAGAAGAAGAAGAAAATATTTTAGACAATGTTCATCCAGAGATGACTCTACTTATCTACAGTTTTTCTAGTTCAAAGCAGCTTTTACTAGTAAATATAAAGTCTTACTGGACTTTTTGAGATTAAGTTCTAATTAAACTTTAGGGTTGAACGAATTTTCTGCCTATAGGTTCTACTTTTAGCCAATTCAATTTTAAGTTTTCTACAAATTCGCTTCTTGCTGGGTTCATTTTACTCGGAGCCCCAGTATACATATATTCCTCTCTGAAAATATACACACGTTGTACACTTTGTTATTGGTTCTGTTGTAATTGGTGTCCTAAAAGCCGGTGAAACAATGTGACACTACACGTAACGGCTGCAGCATAACCACACTCACCAGCGTGCTGTTGCTATGAGCGTTGCAACGATTTTCCGCTATCAAAGCCGACGATGACGGCGATATAAAAACCCGCTATGCTGCCATTTTAAATTATGGCGCATTGCACTCAGCGCGGGCTTAAACATAAATACCGCCGCTTATATGTATACAATTACACACATTCATATAAATATATATATATAGATATACATATATATATACATATAATATATATGTACATGGACTTGTTACTTGCATTTTACCAGCGCGTTTTGGTATGTCCTCATATATTTGTATATTTGTAAGTGTATGTATGTAAGTATGTATGCAGCATGCTCGTTATATTGGCGCTGTTGCCGTAATAATTACTTGAAAGCGCGTGATTTATAGGAATAGTTTGGAAAACATTCTTAACACAAAAAAAAAATTGAATGAAAAAATAAATGAAATAAAAAAAAAAAATATATATATTTAGTGCGCATACAAACTTCTATTACCACGCTTATATTGCAACAAATGTATATTGGTACATACATTTATTTGAACCAGGTTGCCGCTGCTTGATTGCCTTGCGGCTGTGGCGAGAATTTTATTTTTCGGCTGCTCCATCAGCATGGCTCCCAAGCGGAAATTTACTAAAATATAACAGTAATTAATTTTAGATTTTTAGTGGGTAACTGTGTCTGCATACCAGTATGTATGTATGTATATGTGTGTTTGTATGGAATTTTGGTGTGTCTGTATGTAGTTCGCGCTTTTCCATTAAATTGTTCGCTCTCCACTAATTGTTTGTTGTTGGGAGACAAATAGCTTTTTGGTCATCAATTAAATTAATGTTTGTATGAAATTTGGCAATTATGCTGTTGAAAGCAAAACATGAATCTAAAGCGAATTTTCATTGCCATCATTTAAACTATAAATAAGCGTATAACGTGCAACAAATTCGCAATGACAATCTTTGTTGGTCATGGAGTGTAAATATTTACCCTTTAGTTGATGATTCCAGCAGCAACTTGCACAGGTATTGACGTTTTCGGAAAATATTAGGTTTTCTCTGTATAATTTTTGGTAATTATTTACTGTCAACTCCCTGCCTAGAACGATTGATTAATTATAAATCAGAAATGCAAATTAAATGCTACAAAATATGATACATATATCAAAATGTATCAAAAAATTTATGATGTCAGGAGTTCACAATTAAGCTAAATATATAATTTTTATTATAAAATTACTATTTTATTATTAAGTTGGAAATTTGACATTAAACGTGAAACACTAAATTCTTCAACGAATTTAGATCAAGGTAATTAAGTTTAGTTCGAGTAAGGTTTAGTCAAACCTCCGGACAAAAGGGCATACCAGATAGTAAGTTTATTATATGGGAGTAATGACTCGGAGCCTAAAATTCTACAATTTTTCTTATTTACGTCTCCTACGAGTGAGATATGTACCTCGTCGCTGAAGAAAATTTCTTTTAAAAAATTGGCGTTCACTGCTTGTTGTTCAAACACCCAATCGACGTATGTAAGGCGTTATGAATGATCAGATGGCATCAGTCCAAGTACAAAATACCATAATAAAGTCCCAGCTCTTGAGCTCGAGAAATAGACAGGCTTGGGTTTTCGGCTATACTTTGAGGTGGAACAACCAAAACAATGTTGTACTGGCCGTACAATAATTGTAAGCAATCCAGACTTTTCGATTATTTTTTTTTTAATTTTACCAATGTAGTAATACAGTCCTGAATTTTTGAAAACACGAAATGGATACCTCTTTGTTTTATAAGCATTAAAATATTTTAACTTAATAATATATGCATATTTTGTAATAAAATAAATAACTTTAAAAAAATTTAAAACTCCCATACATCTCTATATATATAATATATTGTTAGAAATAAATTCGAAGAAAACATTATATTAGTCTAGCTAGAATTCAAATACATATCCCTCCATATAATATAACTAGTAGTAGTATATATAGTAGGCTTAACTCGGCTATAATCGCGTAAGCGGTGTCTATGCTAGTAAAGTAAGTAAGTAAGTTTATATTACTATTGAATCTCCACAGTGGCTGCCATTTTGTAATTTATATTTTTAAGCGCTTTTAAAATGTTTCAGAATGGTGCTAACTCATTTCATATCTGAGAGCAGCAAAATTGTTAAGTTTATGTACTTTCCTGTTATATATGAAATGAAGCCGAAAAATACTCCCATTTTATAAAATTTTCCCTAAACTGTTTGTCCATACCTCATCAACTCTAGGTCAGCAAGTCGCCAAAATTTGTCATACCTACTAAAGAAATCCCTAGATCGTTAAGGAGGGATTGTTACATTGAGATATCATTAATTTAAATATAAAAAAATGGTGAAATCGCTTTCTGTTGGAATACGCAATGATTTGCTGATATATAACGTTTGAAGCTTATGCGCTTCTGCAGTGGTGTGATGCTGAGAGTAAGGACGTTCCGCTGCAATAAGTGAAATATAACACAGATTACACTATCGTCATCCCAAAAATTGACTTGACCTGCCCATGGCATTACATTATCTTTAAACTCTTCTTTAGCTTCAAATTACTTCATTTCGTCGTTGTTAGTGTTCCCGTGATCTTTCCTTTTTGTAATAAATTTGAGAAATTAAATCTGAAATAAGCGTACTAAAAAGAGATCAAAAGTGATAATTATTAGAGATTAACTTATCAAAAAGAACACAAAGTTAAGAAGATTTATATTCTACTGAACCTAGGTTTTATGTGAGTTTTTGTGAGTGATTAGTAAGCATATAAATTGGACCAAATCACATTGCGTTCGCCCAAGAGGGTAGCTTCGCCATTTGAAACTCGGTGAAACAACGATGTTCAATTAAATTTCAATCATATCAATTATTTCACAGCCCTCATACAGTTTGTTCGGCAACAAGTCCTAGCTCAGATAACGCGAATAGCAGCTGGATCGTAATAAAATTGCCATATTTTGGAGGGTGACTGCTGATGAAAAGTGGTTTTCGAAGAGCAGTGAGCCGGCACAAACGGTCTCTAAGCCATGATTTACGACCAATACGGTTTTTTTGCATAGATGGTATATTGCAAAAAATCTACCACTATGAGCTCGACCTTTACTGCCAACTCTCAGAAATTCCACCGTCTGAAGGAAGCAATCGCCCAGAAGCGCACAGATTTGGTGGGTTTTGGTTTCATCAGGAAAACGTCAGACCATAATTATCAATAGCTTCCCGACAGAAGTTCCGAGAGCTTGGTTGCGAGGTTCTTATGCATCCACCTGGTTGTCTGGACCTTACACCAAGTTATTTGGCTTGTGCATAATTAGCGGCAATCCTGTGAAAATCGATATAATAATATTACTTTCAAAATGCCAAAAAGTTATCTACCAAAACGGCAAATATGCATAAATAATAATTTTACTAGCCCTAATGACCATCAGAAAAGAGATATAGTACTGATTCGCTCATATATTTGCATACTTTTTGATGGGTTGGACTTTACTTAAATACAAATAATCCTTTCATCGTTGAACTGAAAGTAGTCTAGAGTAAATAAATTTTGTGGTGAGTTGAACTTAACTTCTAATTTAATAAAGTAATAATAAATATTGATATACCTTTAATATACCTAGAAGCGGCATATCAGAAAATACTTTGTCTTGTTTTTATCAAAACTTCTGTACTGTTAAGTTGGGTTCCAAAAAAATTCCACCTTAATTGGTATATAACCTTATTCATGTATTATATAATAATAAATAACAGAAAAAATAGCGCTGCAACGTCAATTTGCATTTAAATTCGCTAAAAGAAGCAGCAATATATGTATGTATAAAAACATGGAATAAGTTAAACTCAATAAAATGCACTCATTGCAAAATTGTGAAGAAGAAATGGTGTCTTGTTATATATGTACACATATACTTATATCACATAATATATATAATAATATATAATGAATTATTTAATATTTATTTTTTATATAAACACTGCTCAGTTTAAAGGTAAAATTAAATTTCTACAATATTTCAAGAAGTAGTAAACCGCGAAACGCCAAGCTGTTGGCATTGTCGACAAATTTTTGTATAAATTTAAAATTTTGAAATTCCGAAATGTTTCTCATTTTGCGTTTGTTGTATACCGAGTTTCGAAAAGCTGACACAGCATTTACAAGAGGTTTGAGAAAATCTATTTCATATAATAAATTAATTAAATTAATTTTAAATGTGAATATTCTTTAAATCTGATAACCTATTGAATTACGATCTCTGTGAGATGAATATCGAAGAAATCGGAGAAAAGTAGTAATTCCATGGAACCTTTGGTTTTGTTCCATCTGTTAAAAGTTACTTTTATACCCTTACTTCTTGAACCCAGAAACTTTTTTGATTATTTATATATTTTTTATTAAATTTTTATGACTATGTTTGGTAAAATTTTTAACACTTGATTTTAATTAAATATTTTAGACTTACGCACGTCGTCGTTACCACTTTTGGGGCCACCATGGCCTATGTTTATCATTTTAGTAATCTATTTACTCACAGTCCAAAAATGGGGACCAAAATTTATGGAGAGTCGAAAGCCCTTTAATGTGAAACTAATTATGCAGATTTATAATCTCATCCAGGTGGCACTCAACATATACATATTTACAGCGGTAAGATTTAATGGCATAAAATATATTAACATAATATTTAATTTTCAATGAATTTAAGTAAATTATATGTTTAAAATATTTTAATATACGTGTAATATAATATATTTCTTCTTAATTTATTTTATTTGTTATAAATTTAATTCATTTATTAAAACTTTCTTCATTACATTTAAGATAATTTAATTGATTCTTTCATTTTATATTATTTAATTATTTTTCTTTCATATAATTTTTTTGTTATGTTTTTTTTTTTTTTTAATTTTATTAAATTTTTTATTTTTCATTTTATTTAATGTATTTTAATTGAATTTTTTAATTTAATCTAATTTTATTTATTTTAACTTGTTTTAAATTCTGTGATATTATTTAATTATTTTTCTTTCATTTTATTTTTTTGTTTGGTTTTATTAATTTAACTTAACTTTTTTAATTAAATTAAATTCAATTAAATTTTTTTTATATAATTTAATTTAGTTTAATGTTATTTAATTTATTTTTATTTAATTTAACTTAATTTAATCTAATTTAATTTAATTGAAGTTTATTTAATTTAATATAGTTTTTATTTTTTTTAATTTAATTTAGTTTAATTTAATTTAGTTTACTTTAATTTAATTTAATTTAAATTAGTTTGATTTAATTTAATATAATTAAGTTTAGTTTAATTTAACTTAATTTAATTTAATTTATTTTAATTTAATTTAATTTATTTTAATTTATATATATATAATTGGCGCTTTGTAACCGCTGAAGCGATTTTCGGCCGAGCTCCTCCTCCAATTTGTGGTTTTGCGTCTTGATGTTTTTCCCAACAAATGGAGGGACCTACAGTTTAAACTAAGCCGCCTCCGAACGGCTGACGGTTTTTTGACGAGGAGCTTTATTTCATGTCCGAAATACACTCGGAGGGATGGACATTCCCTGCCGAGGGGCGACCGCAATTAGAAAATTTAATTTAATTTTTAATTTTAAATTAATTTTCCATAACTTTTGGATGTTGGTGGCACCGGGATATGAACCCGAGTCTTCCGAATGGCAGGACGCAATGCTAACCACTCGGCTACCGCGGCCGAGTTATTTTAATTTAATTTATCTTAATTTAGTTTAATTTAATTTAATTTAATTTTATTTTATACTCTTTTATTTAATCTTATTTAATTTGGGGTAATTTGATTTAATTTAATATAATTTAATTTAGTTTAATTTAATTTAATTATATTTAATTTATTTTAATTTAATTTAACTTAATTTAATATAATTTAATTTATTTTATTTAACTTAATTTAATTTAATTTAGTTTAATATAATTTAATTATATTTAAATTTAATTTATGTTTATTTTGTTTTAATTTGTTTTATTTTATTTTACTTTTTTCTTTTATTTTAGTCACTCCGCGCATCTTATCTAAAACCGAATTTTCATCTCTCATGTCAATCATATAACCCAAAGGATACTAGTCCAGAAGCAATGGCGCTGCTTTTGCCCGCTTATTTTTATTACGTCTCAAAGTACATGGACTTGCTGGACACGGTGATCAAGAAAAAAAAAATGTGAAATCACATAAATATATTTTTAATATATTTTTGTTTGTCTTTGCTTTTCTTCAGATATTTTTCTTGCTGCGCAAAAAGTATAATCAAATTTCATTTCTTCACGTCTATCATCACACCATCATGGTCTATGCTGTTTGGGTTTATTGCACGTTGAATTTTGGTAAAAATCTCAAATCCATAGCCTACACGTATGTAAAGAGCGTAAATAAAAATAAAATACTTCTTTTTTTCTGTTCTCTTATCAGCTGCTCACTTCACCTTTACCGGCATCATCAACTCTTTCATACACATCTGCATGTATAGCTATTATTTTATGACCACTATGAAATTGCTAACAGATATCACACCTTGGAAGCGTACACTCACACTACTACAAATTTTCCAATTTTGCTCATTGACTATTCAATTATCGCTGCCAATACTGAATAATTGGTGTGGTCTGGACTTATTTTGGGTTTGGGTTGCCTTTTTGCAAAATTTCTTTATGCTTATACTCTTCTGTGATTTCTACTACAAAACTTATATACACGTATGCAAAGTGGGTGAAAAGAAATAAAAGAGAATGCAGAAGTTGAAGGTGAAGGAGAAAGAGAAGTAGAAGCAGAAACTTGAATAAGATTGCCAAGCAATGTCAGGTGTTTCTTCTAGTGGTTCAAGTGCGTTTAAATGAAACTTAAGTATACCATAGTGCATTTAAGAGGTACTTTTACTCACCTTGTATAAGTGTTAGTTTTTATTTTATGTAAAATTGACTGAATTTTCTTTTTTTATGATTCATGTACAATTAAGTTAAATAAATGTCAATAAAAAATAAAAATAAAATTCCTGAGAGTTATTTCAAATATAAATGCTTCAATTAAGTGAAATATTTTAATACATACGTGTACATAAATATATATTTTATATTATTATGTACGCAATACAGGCCACCTGTAGGCCAGTAATAGTTAAATATAGATCGCTAGGTACATATGTATGTCGGTACTAAACTAGTTAAGGTTTTCAGGGAAACTACTCATTTCTGCTCATTTATGCTCTTTGTGGACAGCCATTTTGTACATCAAATTCAGATTCCAAATGTTCTATGATGATTCTACGAGAGAGCTGTACACTCATAGAAAAAATGAATTATTTTGCTCCTCTTCTTGCTGATGGGCAGATTCATTTAGATTAAAGTTCGGAAAAGAGGCAGTGACCCGTTATTGTGTCTGTATATCTATACCTATATACTTGGACCTATGTAGTAGTTAATTTGTTCTTCTTCTTTCAGTGGTTTTGGATTTCCATCTGTTTAGTGCTATTTCATCAAATTAGGAGTGAAGTGGCCGCAAAGCCGAATGTTTAGCCTTGCGTACTGCCATTCTGAGGGTCATAGTACAAGTGCTGATTCGATTACATCCGAAATTTTAGAAAATTAATTTTTAAATTGCGATCGTCTCTCGGCAGGGAAGCAACCCCTCTGACTGTAATTCTAACATGAAATAAAGGCTCCTCTTAAATAAACAATCATTCGTTCCGAGGCGGCTTAGTAAAAACTGTAGGTCCCTCATACGAGTATACCAATGGACAATACTTTGAACAAAAAAATTTGGAGATTCCTCTGAAAATTAAGTGTTTTCTTCATCGAAAAAAATTTCAACTAACACACCTGGCATACGTATATGAGCGAAGCTTTTTAATGATCGTATTTTAATAGATCCGTCAAAATTCAGCTTTTTAGTAACCAAAATTGTTCCAATGGTCGCAAAGCGAGTTTAAAGAGCTTGCAAGTATACCTGCCAGCGAACTAAGAGCTTTACCACTTATTGAAGTTCCACTTACGATGATAAAGTCAGCAACGCTGCTTAGCTTTCCAAGCTCTACATGCTTTTTCGGTAACTAGTTTATCCGTAGACGCAAAGAGGAGGAGCTCCTAAGATCTTTGGATTGTATGCCTTGCCTCAACTCGCAATCCATTTTGAAACTGTCAATGATGATTGAAATATATGCGGAAAAGCTTTGACAATTTTAATTTAAGGAGAACATTTATATAAACTATGCCTATTTGCTCACGTATGTTCTCAATTTAGGTCTGGTAGAGATCAACATGTATAGAAAACGCAAGGAAAGTGTAGATCACATAGGCTGTCAGTGTCCGGTGTTCAGCAGACAGCGATTGATCTAACTTAGCGAGGAAAATCTGCAGTACCTTCCATAAGCAATAGTTATAGCCTGCAATAAGTATGGCATTACAGAGCTTTGGTCGTATATTTTTTTACCGGTAATTCCATGAACAAAGATGGTATGCGAGATAGACTAGCTTCCAATTTAGTTAAGACTTAATCAATGTTTGATGTAGTTTTTGGTACGATTGATTGATTGGTTGAATGAGAAAGTTGGGAGCCTCATTGTTGTCTTTTGTGCAATTGACACATGCATTTGGGAATTGTTCCTTTGATTTTAAGGACAGCTCTAATATCTTTAGGCTGGAGATGGAAAAATCGTAAAATATATGACGCTTTAGTCGGTTGTAAGACGGAAGATGATATCTCGGGAGTAGTAGTGTAAGAAAGAGTTTGGTCCGTTCACAATACTCAGTTCAGGCAACAATTTAGTATCGAAGATAAAGCAAAATTTTATCAGAATTCATTTCTTTTAATTATTTTAATCACTGTTTTCCATAAAAAGTTTTTTTCTCTTTTCAGTGCGACTGAACTTTTATTTCAAATTTTTTTTATCTGAGTAAAACTGAAATGTGAAAGCAACTAACAATTACTTGCAACCTGTGCATGTACATATATACATATGTAAAAATAAAGTTACTTTGAAAAAAAAAAATAAAAATTTAATTTTCCCTAATTTGACCATTTTATCGTTCTAATTAATAAACAATTGCAGTGTATTGTACAATGTCAATGTTGTAATTTTTTTGTATATAAATTAATTATGTATTTGTACATACGTTTGTATGTATGTATGTATGTACGTGTGTGTTTATAAAATTCATTTTCACTTTCAATGCTTGACTGTTGCTATTATTTATCTCTTTGAGTTTTATAACCATTACTAACTTTCAATTTTGGCAGCCGCGGTAGCCGAGTGGTTAGCATTGCGTACTGACATTCGTAAGGCTCGGGTTCAAATCCTGATACCACCAACATCCAAGAGTTGAGGAAAATTAATTTAAATAAAAAATTAAGTTAACTTTTCTAATTGAGGTCGACCCTCGGCAGGGAATGACCACGCCTCCGAGTATATTTCGAACATTGAAATAAAAACTTCTCGTAAAACACCCATCAGCCGTTTGGAGGCGGCCTAGTGTAAATTGTAGGTCACTCCATTTCTTGAAAAAACATTAACACGCAAAACCACAGGAGGAGCTCGGCCGAAAATCGCTTCAGCGGTTACAAAGTGCCAATTATATAACTTTCAATTTTGTAATTATTTAACAAATGTATACATATGCGCATACATATGCATGTACAAATGTGTATGTAAGTACATTTTTTTTTGTGCAATTTTTTACTTTGAAATTATTTGTTATTATTTACTTTATGCTTTTTTTTATATTTATGTTGTGAGTTTTACTCTTATTCCAATTCACTGTTTTACTTGTATTTATTTATGTAAATGTTAATGTAAATGTACCTATTCGACTAATGAACTGTTTATCGTCACAAAATTAAAAATTACCAAATTAATTTGCATTTTATTCTCGCATTAATTAGAAATTCGTATGAAGAGGAATGGGTTTTTGTTTCTTCATGTCTGCTTTATTCTTTGAGTTAATGTACATTTGCATGTATACATACATATATACATATGTATATGTAAATACATACATATGAATGCACTCTATGATAGAAGTGTGTAGTTTATTTATGTAGATGCATAAATGCTGATTTGCTGTGTGGTAGCATATGTTTATGTACATACATATACGAGTATATATTGAAAATGAAAGTTTCCAGGGCAATCAAGTGAAAATTTGACAAGTACATAGTATATTGAATGTACGTGAATACAATTGGGTATATATATAAATAAATATAAATAAATATATATATATATATATATATATATATATAAATATGTATATAAATATGTAATATAGAGCAAATTATTTATAATTATATAAAAATCATTTTCATTTTAGGTTACTAATTGCATGATATTTTTTTCCTCAATCAAAACTTAGTTTATCACTTATTGATATCTGTCAGCTATTTATTAATAATTACATTTTTACTGCAAGTTCGTCCGCACGAAATCCCAAAATGGTTCGTATAAGGTTTTTAATTGATTTTTTTTTATTTTATAAATTATTATAATAAATTTCAATTATCATCTGTGAATATTTATAATGTACAAAAATTTTTTAAAAATGGTTCCTGGTTTACTTCGTGGAAACAAAAGGTGTTACCCATTTAAATAAAGGCCGTTCTTCAAGTTTGAAGTTTCTATAATCATTGGTTTAAGTTCTGGGTTAATCTGTTACCTACCCAACACAAAGGTTTATACCTTCTGCTCAAATATAAACGAGACTGTTCAATAAAGCAAAAACGGTTAATTATTCTTCAATATTTATTTTATCCCCTTCAAAATAGTCACCATTAGAGGCGATACACATATGCCACCTTTTTTCCAATCTTCATAACACTTCTGGTAGGCCGCTTTAGGTATGGCTTTCAGTTCCTTCTTCGAATTCTCTTTTATGACTTCAATCGACTGAAAATGCTTTCGACGAAGCGACAATTTGAGTTTAGAGAAAAGAAAAAAGTCACACGGTGCCATGTCGGGTGAATACGGTGCTTGCGGAACAATATTTACGTTGTTTTTGGTAAAATAATCGCGTACAAGACGAGACGTATGAGCAACAATTTTGGAACAAGTCGAGCAGACACACGTCTCATGCCCAAAACATCGTGAATAATGCTATGAGCGGATCCATTTGATATGTTGAGCTCACTAGCTATCTCTCTTTCAGTTACACGACGATTTTCCAACACAATTTTCTTTACTTTTTCGACGTTTTCTTCGTTTATTGACGTTGCTGGACGACGATCATGGGGCAAGTTCTCCAGCGATGTACGGCCGTCTTTGAACGACTTATACCAATCAAAAATACGTGCACGTGATAGGCAAGACTCCCCATATGCCTTCTGCAACATTTTCATTGCGTCCGTCGCACTTATTCCATTGGAATAACAAAATTTCAAACAAACTCTTTGGCTCAACGTTAATTTCCATAGTAAAATTCGAAAAACTCACTCGAGGTTGACTTGGTTATAGTGCCGTAAAAAAAAACTATGTGACAGATCGCGCTCAAATTTGACATGTAAACAAATAACAGTCCTGGCAACCTAAGCAAAAAGAAAGTATGGCCATATGTCTTGTCTTTGTCGAGTTATGCATAAAGGCTCGTTTATATTTGAGTAGAAGGCATATTTAACTTATAATTAATAAAGACTGCCCAAAAATTAATGCAAGACTGGAATTAAATAGAATAATTGGGCCCCAGTTGTTGTGCAATCTGAAAGCATGGAGATACAGATCTTTAGTGAGTTTACGCTGTATTTGTAGTTCTTGTTCATGACGCCCAATTGAGGTTTTTGGATTGTCACCGATACTCTTACGCGCTGCCTCGATGTTGTCATTTGAGCGGCTTGTTTTTGGATGACCAGTATATTTAGCGGATCCTGTCTGCCGGTATTTTTCAATTTAGATATATCTGCACAGTTTACGAAGTTGAAACACTATTACGACCATATTTTGTATGTAATTTTTGAACTGCGCCCGCCAAGCTTTCATTATTTTCGAAACGTTGTTCAATAATGAAGCCACATTATTTTAACGTGTGATTTTTAGTAAGCTTATACTGTTAGCTGTCGATTTGACATTGTCAACACATTAGCTAATTAATAAATATTATGAAACTGTTGTAATACTTATCTGAAAAAAAAAAATGTTTATGTTGTCAACGTCGATTATGGTATAAGATATATCACCTTTTAAACAATATTATCTAGCAATTTTTTACAGTGTACACATTTATATTTCAACTGAAATGCTAATCAAACATTCTGTTGCATTTGCATAGGTCATTCAAGCTTTTAAAATGTGCAGAATAAAAGTTTGCAAAATCAAGTAAATGCGACTTTGTTATAGCAATGAAATATATAAGTGAATGCCCTAATTAAAAAAAAAATACGCAGGAGAAACAACATTTTGTTAAATTTAAGACGAAAATTTTAGATGGAAATTCCAACCACTTATTTTTTTAAATATGTATATAGAGAAACCATAGAAAAAATCACTTCAGCGGTTAAAAAGCGCAGTGCCGAGTATAATAATAAGTACTTTATTAAATACGAAATTAAATTTTTCATAAAAAATTTAAAAGTTTTTTAATTATTATATTGAGCGCTTATTCAAATGGCTGCAAATAATTAGAGATATTAGTTAGTTTACGGCGTACACAAAAATGAAATCAACTACAGCTTTGGTTATATAATTGATAACTAAATTATAATTTTACAATTTTGTAAAAGAACTAGGAATTTTCTAAATGTTTAAAATGTTTTTAGTCTGATTGATAGAGTGTTCCACATTTCGTTGGCCGGTACGACTCAAGTACTCAAGAACGGAAGTTGATGAAAATATCTGATTTCTTGCTCGAGTTATCGCGTGCAGAATCAGACGACCAGGAAAAGAGGCGCAGATAAGTTGGTTTTGTCATATCAATCCATTAAGTTTGATTTATGTTGTTACAGATAATCTTTCCACTAACCCAATATACCCTCTGAATACAATACGATCAGTAGTGAAAAAATTATTTCTTTGATCAGAAGCATAAAAGTGACATACATAGCTAAAGTGATCTCAGCAAGTTACTCATCATCATTCTTTCAAAGGCTTCATAAGGTAATAAGATTATGTTTCATGAGTGTGAACAAGCCAGCTACAACTAACAAAGAAAGCCACCAATTGGGATGTCCTATGCCCTTGGCTTGGTGTTTCATAAGCCCATACTCAAGCCAGACTTCATTTCGTTTTCTACCTTCTTTGTATGAATACGACAGTGCCTAATTTAAGTGAAGCATGATATTTGTATCATTCTATTTTGCTTTTGACTACGGATGGTCTACACAGTTAAAATCTTCTTCTTATCAGCTTTTAAAGAATATTCCCAAATATACCGTCCTTTGCCGGAAGATATCGCTCAGAAGTGCCCTGCTTTGACCAACAGTAAGGGACTTGTGCTTCATCAAGACAACACCAGGCCACACACTAATAGTGACTCGACAGAAACATCGAGAATTTGGTTGGGAGGTTCTTATGTATCCTTTAGACCTTTCACAAAGTGATTACCATCTGTTCCTGTCTATGACGAATGACTTATCTGGTGAAGAATTAACCTCAGAAGAATTCTGTGAAAATCGATTGCCCCAATTTTTTTTCATAAGCTAATTGTAATAACGAAAAGAATTCCACTGTCATAGACATCTTAAGAGCGTTAATCGGTGGGTCGGCAGTTTACTTCACCTTAAACAAATATTTATACAAATATATACCTACAGTTTATACTAAGCCGCCTCCGAACGGCTGATGGTTTTTTTATGAGGAGCCTTTATTTAAATAATAATATTTAGAACATCGAAAAATGTTTCCAAAGTGTCCACTTTAACCAGATAGCACAGAAATCAAGGGCTTTAATAACACTGTAATTAGCTATCTACATTGCTTCAACAACATGGAAGTAAAACTTATTCTACAGCGATTTTGATACTAAAAGATTTGCATTTTTTGAGGAAAATATGCCATTAATAATAGAAAACAATATTAGTGGAACGACCTCCACGGCCTCCACGGCTTACAGGATCGTATTTTTTTATGAAATTTTCCATCACCAAATCGCAAATTGACTGCTGTATGCCCTCAATAGCTTCACGAATTCCATCTTTGAGGTCTTGAATCGACGTTGGCCGGTTGGCGTAGATCTTATCTTTCACCTGGCCCCTAAAGCGGAAGTCGCAGGGTTTCAAACCATAAGTTCTTGGTGGCCAATTGTAATCACCTCTTCTAGAGAAAACACCGGCCGGAAACTTTTCCCTTAAAAGGTCGATGGTTTCGTTGCATACGTAACACGTAGCGCCGTCTTGTTGAAAGTAAACGTTGTTCAGGTCAATCAATAAAAAATCATTAATCATCTCTCAATAGCGCAATCCATTTACCGTAACTGTTACTCTAACGTCCAATGACCCTGCCGGAACATAAAGCGCAACAAACGGTTACACGTTGAGGATTCAGTGGCTTTTTAACACTAATTATTGATGTTGCCATCGAGGTGAAAATGGGCCCCATCAGTCAAGATGACTTTTTGGTGGAATTCGGGGTTATTTTCATGCATTTCAAGGACCCAATCAGCAAACGTTGTCGATGATGGGACGGCTTTAGTTCTTAGCTTAACTGAACTTTATAAGTCATAAAACTCAAGACTTTATGAAAAATACAGTGTAATGACAAACCCTTCAGTGCGTTGTTGAAGCGTGTGTCATTCCATATTTATAATTGGCATAGATTTTACTTGTCAAAAACTTACAGCTTCAAAACTGATATCTATCGGAATAGTATAGTCTATTCAAAATAACACCTCTTATTGGAAAACCCTTGATTTAAATGGTTTCACAAATCAAACAAATTTGAAATATATGCAGCTAAATGTATAACGTTTATTTTATAATTAATAATTTTAAGTTTGTTTAAACTCGTTAGTATGTTAAAGTAATAATTTTGGAAACCTTAAGAAGTTTAAAGACTAATAAATAATACTTACTATATAGCAAAAGTATTATTTTTTCATGTAAATCATTATTCAATTTTCTTCATATATTTCGCTTCTTATAAGCAACGTAAGACCGTCTCTACTTATATGCCCACCACTGTGCCCGTACTTGTACTAAATCACCAAATCATTGACGTTAAAATAGAGCCGCTGGTCAACGTACGAATTACTTAATGATGAATTAATTATGCAAAACTTACGATTGAGGCCAATGAGTTGGGCGCATGTGTGTGCGTGTGTGTGTTTGTGTAAAGTTTGGATTGAGTTTGTAAAAAAGTTCAATTCCAAGTTTACATTTTGCGATCGTCAAGGCTCATTTCAATTGTAGACACGACACCGTGCACTTTGAAAAGTGCGCAGAAATTACAAAAGTTTTCAAGCCAAGCGACTATACAAAGTGCTATCAGTACTTTTCCATTTGTGCGTGTGTGTGTGTGTGTGTATGTGCGCGCGCGCGTGTGTGCATAGTTATTGTGTTTCATTAATACAAATGTAGCAAGCAAATAAATAAATGTAAGCATTTTAAAAATATTTCCTATGCAAACTAAAGTGATCCTCTGATCAGCACACGAACGGTACAGGATTTTGTAACAAAGAAGTGAAGAAAGTGTTTGGATTAAAAAGAAAGCACCGGAAGGTGGAAAGCAAAAACGTTTATAGTGAAAAAAATAAAATTAAATAAAAACAACAGAAAAAGCATAGTTCGTGTAAGGGATTTTAAGTGACTGGAAATAATTTTCTCCTCCAGCAAAGTGCAATGGCTTATATAACCAAATATATATATCAGCTTCTGCAGGAAGTCTTCGAAGAGCACAAGGGTATGTATGAAGGACAGAAAAAATTATTTTTTTTTAATTTTTAAATCTGCAAAAATTTAAAAAATTCCTTAATCTTTGCCTAATTTATTCCTCTCTCTCTCTCTCTCTATCTCTCTATCTCTCGTCCTTGTCATCCTCACAGATCCTCGCGTGCAACATTTACCGCTTGTTGGCTCTCCACTGCCCGTGGCCATTGCTATTGTTTCATATTTAGCCTTTGTTTTGCATTATGGTCCCAAATGGATGGAAAATCGAAAACCATTTAATTTGAAATATGTAATGCGTGTATATAATGCGATACAAGTGATTGCCAATTTCATTATATTTGTATGTGTAAGTATAAGCATTACTTTGTATATCCATGCGTACATAAATAGTGTATGTATGTTTGTTTGGTGTGGCACTGTTCTTTTAAAGAATTTTTAATTTTGTTAATGGCATGACTTTTTCAGTTCAACATTTTTTCTCATCCACTCCCCCCGCCCACTATTTCATATACTCATTATTGTTTTTGTATTTTATCTCTTTCTGTCTCTGCTTACTTTCTTTCTTTTTATTTATTCTTTTATATTTTTTTTTGCCTACTATAGGGTGTACCAAACTCTTATATGCGCAAAGAGTTCAGCTTAACATGTCAACCGATTGACCACACCAACACAGCGCCATGGATGTGGAATTTAATTTATCTCTCCTATGGTTATTACATCACCAAGTATTTAGATTTACTTGATACGGTAAGCCAACCACTGAAAGGTTAATGCAACTCAAAATGTGTTTGTGTGTTTCGCAGTGAGTATGGGTGTGGGTGTACGTACGTATGTGTGGTGAACTCTGTGGCGTGATGTGCAATATAAGCTGAAGTGGGTGACGCAGTGGGTTTTAAGTGAACGAAATATCCTTATGGTGATAATCAAGGAAATTGATTAATGGTATTTTAGTTAAGTTCTTGAATGTGAAACGAATTAGTTATTGAATATGAAATCAGCTTTAACTATTAAAAAATTTCTATTGAATGTCAGTCGATTTGAAACGTGTGTTCTAAATGGCTACCCGCGAGAAGAGATTGACCCCCCAAAATATATTAGCGATCAGATCAGAATGGTTGGGAAATGTATTTTTATACTGTATTAATCATTTGCCAGAATTGGCCAGATGAGATCACTATAACTTATAGTCCCCATACAACCTATTTGTTCAAATATGAGAATTAATAATTAATTAGTTTAATCTTAAAAGGGAGTACTATCATTTTGATATGGTATAAAGATCTCAGCATGGCCGGAAGCTGCTCTATTTCCTTTTATTAAATTAATTCAGTTTTGAATTTAGATCTGGTAGGGTATTTAGCACTCTTTCTTCTCTTTGTATGTTCGACTTATTTCAAAATTAAATTTATTTTGGTACGTAGTCATAGAGTTTTCGCTGAGAGTTACAAAGCCATCGGCAATGTAAAACCTTTTAAACCATTATTAGCTAAGCGTCTCCCAAAATTTTACGTTAGAAATGGAGAAATTGGCACTTCATGTAGCACTTCATGCTTTTAGTTGCCCATTCACTCGGCCACGGGAAACACTGGTTCAGATATTTCCCACTGAAGGTTCTGAAAATTTTTTCCAGAAATTAAATATCTATGTAATCTTCCTCGACTTGTTTCCTAAAATATTCCATTTTCTGGGCAGGAATTATTTTAATAGCAGAAAACGATATCGACTTATTAAGAACTGCTCTGGGAGTGGAAAACTATATGTAGGGAAACAAATATAGGTATATGCTATATGTTGGCGAAGGGATATGCGTATTTTCACTGTGGCAACATAATAATCCGAGTCTATGCTCGACTTTCAGAGAAAATGTTTAAAATGAAAAATGATTATTTATTTTTGTTCGATCTGAGTTGTTCAGGGTTGCCAAGTCATATCAGTGAGATTAATCGAAATGAAAAACTGACAATAATTTGGTGACGTAGTCGTGGTAAAAGCATTCTTGGAAGCAGCGACAATGGTATTGATGTACTATATTTTCCTCATCTTGAGTTCTCTTTCGACAGTGACATATTATTATGATTAATGAAATGCTAAAGGACGACCAGATTAATGACGAATAATTGCGTTTTTCTCTCTTTAGTCAGGGTACAAACCTATTGGGTGTATGCATTAATTCGTACGGTTTTCTAAGAGAGGGCTCTACTAGTATTATTTCGCATCGTGCTCATCTGTGGCTATATTCATTTCAAAGGTACTGTAATTTCGCGTGGTTTTCAGTAGATGTTATTTGTTTTAGCGTGAACAACAATTTGTTTCATTCATTTCAAAATGTCGAAATTTGTACCAGATAAAGTGTTTTTGCGGGGAGTTCTTCTTCATTACTTTAACGTGAAGAAAAGTGCTACCGAAAGCCATCATATTTTACTGGACGTTTATGGTGGCCATGCTTTAGGCGAACGAACGTGCCAAAAGTGGTTTACACGGTTTAAAGGTGGCTATTTCGACTTAGACGACAGAGAACGACCCGGACAGCCAACAAAAATTTCATGACGAAGAATTGGAGACATTGCTCGACGCAGATGCATGCCAGATGCAAGAAGAACTCTCAAAAGTATTAGGAGTTGGTAAAGCAGCCGTTTCCAGACGATTAAAATCTTTAGGACTCATCCAGAAGCTGGAAATTGGGTGCCTCATTAATTATTTGTTTGATAAGGGAATCTCTGTGAGTTATAAAAACAGAAACTTGAAGTAACGTGATCTGCACTTCCCTGTATATAGATTATTCCATAGTCAAGCTTCAGTTAGCTAGATGTACAACGTTATACTAGAGGTTTGGAGTTTGGAGGGAGAATCTCTTAACATTATTAAATAGAAAGCTAGAATACTGTACAGAGACTATGTCAACGAGGTAAGAAGAGCAATGAAGTGATTTAAATACACAAATGTACCCGGAGCTGATGGCATACTAGCTGAGCTGTTCAAGTCTGGTGACGAAGAGCTAATTGAGCGCATCTACCAACGCTTAAGCGTAATTTGGTCTGATGAATATACAACCCAAGATTGAAATATGGAATTGGAATGTGCCCTGCCCAATCCACTAGAAGAAAGATCCTGCTAAGTGGGCCAACTACTGGTCTAATCAGCAGTGCTCGGAGAGGTCCATTCCAATTCTGACGGAGCTTTTAATGTTGCTAAACGTTAGTTAACATAGCCGTATAAGTTTTGCGGGGACACCAAATTCAGACGTAGCGGCGTAGAGGCAGCTCCTTGTCGTGCTGTCAAAGGCGACTTTAAAAACAACGAAAGGTAGTGTGTGCCGATCCTCTTTTCACGAATATGTTCCAAGATTTGGCGCATGGTGAATATCTGGTTAATGGTTGATTTATAAGGTCTAAAGCCACACTGGTAACGTCCAATTAGTTTGTTGATGGCGGGCTTTAGTCTTTCACACAATACGTTCGACAGGACTTTATATGCGATGTTAAGGAGGCTTATCCCACTATAATTATCGCAGACTGTAAGGTCTCTTTTTTATGGATTGGGCAGAGCAGACTTAAATTCCAATCGGCGGACATGCTTTCGTCCGACCATATTCTGCAAAGTAGCTGATGCATACACCTTATCAGCTCTTCACCACCATGTTTGAATAGTTCTGCCGGTAGGCCGTCAGCTCCAGCCGCTTTGTTGTTTTTTAAGCGAGCGATTGCTATTCGAACTTCTTTGGGGTCATGTGACGGAACGTCTTTTCCATTGTAATCGATTGGGGTTTCTAGTTGATCATCTCCACTGCCATTCAGCAGGTTGGAAAAGGGTTCACTCCATAAATTCAATGTGCTCTGGGCACCGGTTGCTAGATGACCTCTTTGTGTGCCACATAAGTCTGCTCCGGTCTTAAGATCTTTTTTGGCGTTTTCGGCCAACCTCTAAAGCTTTTCATACTCACGCATCAGTGCGGTTTGAGACCAGGTAAATTCACTATCTGCCAGATTTGTACATTGCGTCGAAACTTAGAAAACGCTAGATATTTCGGATCTCCACAAAACTCATATGACTATGTAGAATGACGTTGAGCAAAACTTTCAGTTTTAATCGAATTAGGCAAGACCTATCCGTGCTATTCGAAGCCAAACGAGATTTGGACAAGGTGATCCACTATCGTGCTGAAGAACCGTAGATATATAAAGTCGTTCGCATGGACGAAAATGCAAAAATGAGAAAAACTCGTCTGATTCGGCAGCCAGTGAGGAGAGAAGAGATTGGCGATATTTTCTATTCTCGTCCCAAACGGCTGCAGAGCCATAGAACAAAAAGATTAGCCACCATACCTTTCCCTTAGGCTTTTGTTCGAAAACTATAGAATCTTTATTTCAATAAAAACAATTAATTTTTGAAATTGCATTCCGAGGGCGAATGAATTTCGGACATGAAATAAAAAGTTGCTCATAAAAATCCTACAGCCCTTTGCACGTGGATTTGAATATACTGAATGTCCCTTAATTTCTGGGGAAAAACATCATAACGACCATTTCAAGGAAGAGGAAGAGGTCGGCCGAAAACATCTTTAGCGACCTTATATCAGATGAACCTAAAAATCTTATTCTAAATTCATATTTGAACAATATTGGTTTTCAAATATTTCTGCTCTAAAACAATTAGTTTATTTTAGTTTAATTTAAAGCACATAAAAATTCAATATAAACATCAATGTGAGACAATTTATTTGTTTACAAGAGTATTCAGAAAAATCTCAAGGTGACTACGAGTATGCTCTCTTGTAGTGTCGGTAAATTCTTCGACTATCAATTCGATTTCTATCTGCAAACAAAATTCAATTTTCCATCGACATTATCGCAGACAGCATCAAATTGCTTGTATGTACATATACATAATATTGAAATAGAGCATTCTTGTTATGTTCAGTTACTACATGTGTGTGTGTGTGTGTGTGTGTATGACTATGTGTGCTTAGCTGAAGGCCAAGCTATAAAAGTTTATCATTTAAGAAATCCATAGTAGCAACATGTTGCTGAAGCTGGCAGGTAGTTGGCAGGAAGCTCTAAACCAAAATACAAACAAAGTCGAAGATGCAACTATAATGTGTATGTGTGCATATGTATGCGTGAATAGGCAAGTGAATTTTCTATACACATATTCATACGATGCATTCTTTTAGATACAGTTTCATTTTCACTTTTTCTTTCGTTTTTACTTATTCCTTATTTACAGGTTTTCTTTGTGCTGCGCAAGAAAAACAATCAAATCACTTTTCTGCATGTTTACCATCACGCCGGAATGGTTTTCGGTGTTTACGCATTCATGACTTTCCTGGCAGGTAATTTTCACACTCAAAGAAAACAGAAAAATAACATAGTATTAACAAAATATTATAAAACGAGACAGACAAAAGTAAAACGAAAAGAAAAAAATAAAACTATTAAAACAAAATAAAATAAAATAAAATAAAAGAAAAGAAAATAAAATAAAATAAAATAAAATAAAATAAAATAAAATAAAATAAAATAAAATAAAATAAAATAAAATAAAATAAAATAAAATAAAATAAAATAAAATAAAATAAAATAAAATAAAATAAAATAAAATAAAATAAAATAAAATAAAATAAAATAAAATAAAATAAAATAAAATAAAATAAAATAAAATAAAATAAAATAAAATAAAATAAAATAAAATAAAATAAAATAAAATAAAATAAAATAAAATAAATTAAAATAAAATAAAATAAAGTAAAATAAAATAAAATAAAATAAAATAAAATAAAATAAAATAAAATAAAATAAAATAAAATAAAATAAAATAAAATAAAATAAAATAAAATAAAATAAAATAAAATAAAATAAAATAAAATAAAATAAAATAAAATAAAATAAAATAAAATAAAATAAAATAAAATAAAATAAAATAAAATAAAATAAAATAAAATAAAATAAAATAAAATAAAATAAAATAAAATAAAATAAAATAAAATAAAATAAAATAAAATAAAATAAAATAAAATAAAATAAAATAAAATAAAATAAAATAAAATAAAATAAAATAAAATAAAATAAAATAAAATAAAATAAAATAAAATAAAATAAAATAAAATAAAATAAAATAAAATAAAATAAAATAAAATAAAATAAAATGAAATAAAATGAAATAAAATAAAATAAAATGAAATAAAATAAAATAAAATAAAATAAAATAAAATAAAATAAAATAAAATAAAATAAAATAAAATAAAATAAAATAAAATAAAATAAAATAAAATAAAATAAAATAAAATAAAATAAAATAAAATAAAATAAAATAAAATAAAATAAAATAAAATAAAATAAAATAAAATAAAATAAAATAAAATAAAATAAAATAAAATAAAATAAAATAAAATAAAATAATATAAAATAAAATAAAATAAAATAAAATAATATCAAATCAAATCAAATAAAATAAAATAAAATAAAATAAAATAAAATAAAATAAAATAACATAAAATAAAATAAAATAAAATAAATTAAAATAAAATAAAATAAAATAAAATAAAATAAAATAAAAAAAAAAATAAAATAAAATAAAATAAATAAAATAAAATAAAATAAAATAAAATAAAATAAAATAAAATAAAGTAAAATAAAATAAAATAAAATAAAATAAAATAAAATAAAATAAAATAAAATAAAATAAAATAAAATAAAATAAAATAAAATAAAATAAAATAAAATAAAATAAAATAAAATAAAATAAAATAAAATAAAATAAAATAAAATAAAATAAAATAAAATAAAATAAAATAAAATAAAATAAAATAAAATAAAATAAAATAAAATAAAATAAAATAAAATAAAATAAAAAAAAATAAAATATGCTAAGGGTACTTAATCCCATACGTCAGTGATAAAAATAATCGGCTAACACATTATCCTCTCAGCTTGAAGTTATTGGTCTTCCTTATACTCCCCTTTCTTACTTTAATTCCTGAACTCATTCTCAACTCATTTTTTCTTCCCCTACCTTTATAGGCAGTCACAGCACTATGTTGGGCATCATCAATCTCTTTATACACACCGTTATGTACTCCTATTATTTTGTGACATCAGTGTGGCCAGTAAAGCGGACTGTCTGGTGGAAGCGTCATATTACGCAACTGCAGCTGCTACAGTTCGGTTATTTGTTCTTACACTTTCTAATGGCAATTGTATGCAATCACTGTCAGCATCCGGTGTTGGTATCCTTTGTCGGAGTGACACAGAATCTATTTATGTTTGCCCTCTTCTTCGATTTCTACTACAAGGAGTACATAAGGAAACCGAAATTGTTGGCTGAAGAGCAGCGAAGGCAGAGCGAGCATCATCATCAGCAGCAGCAACAGGAGCAACAGCAGCAGCTGCATTGCAATCAACAGACACCAGCAACAGAATGCTCCACTACGCAATGTGCACAGAAGGTCAATTTGCAAACACAATCAACCTCCGAAGAGTTTGATCAATTTGAGAAGAAGCTGCAACAGACATGTCATCAGCATACACAACCAACCGAACAATTGAATTCCAACTACAATTCAGTCAGAAGGAGCCAAGTTCATACTATGCCTGCGTCCAGTTTGCTTAAAGCGAAGTGCAGTTAAATTTAAAGAATCTTGTTTCATTTAATTTTTTCTTTATCATTTTAAATCAATTAATTTTTCTTTATTTTTAAAACAAGAAACACTCATTTAGTTCTTTAGTGTAATGTATTTTGTGTGCAAAAATAGTTATTTTCAGCGATTAAGTATTAAAAAAGTCGAATTGAAATTAAATGTGGAGTGAATTTTAGTACTGGTAGTTTTATCAGTGCGAAGTCCTGGTCCAAACTTAATTTAAGTATAAAATTCATTTAATTTTTTTAATTGCGGTCGCCCCGCGAGGCCCCTCCGAGTGCATTTCTGACAAGAAATGAAAATTCCACATATGAATTCATCAGCCGCCAGGCAGCTTATTAACATAAACAGTAAGCCCCTCCTATTCAATCACAGAAAAGAAAAAATGGTTTCCTTTTGGTCGTATCAGCACAAATGGATTTGAGCCTTCAATCTCCTCATAACAAGTGAATACTCCAGAATTCGTTGATAACACTCATGAAATGGTATTTGCCAGTCGTAGAATGCAAGAAAGTGAAATGGATGGCACTGAAGATATCTCAACAGAGCGGATACATCACGCTTTTCATAAACACTTAGAAGAGAGATTTTCAACATCACTTCGAAGAAATGCCTAACGTGGTTTAGCCGTAATGCGTACAAATTTTCTCCTTCTCTCGAATTATCCTTAGATGCTCCCTCCAACCTTAATTATCCAATATCTATTTCAAAATCGAAAAGGGTCGTTTTTTATTTGTAGAGGCAAATTATGTTAAGAATTACGCTGATGTTGTTTATCACCATCTTAATGCCCTTAAGAGCTCATTCACATGCGGTCCGTATAATATCCCTACTAGTGTACTTAAATTTTGTGCTGAATCTCTATATATACCATTAAGGAACGAAGCTTGAAGAGAGTCTGGTTTATTGCTAAAGGCAAAAGACTTCAAATAGCACCACAAGAAGTAGCCTAATGGTGTTAAATCACCACTTCTTGTTCAGATCTTTCTTGTAATAATTTGGTTGTTGCACGTGCTGTGTGACACATAATCCGGTCTTGTTTGAACCAACTGTTGTTAAGATCAACTTATTCCAATTATGACCATAAAAATGTGGTTATCATCGATCTAAGCCCCTCTCCATTGACAGTGACGGTGCTACCAGCTTCATTTCAAAAGGTGTACTGACCGATGATTCCACCAGATCAAAACCCACACCAAACTGTGAATTTAAGAAAATGTATTGATTGTTCATGAAACCTCCTCCAATTTAGGGTTTTGCGTCTTGATGTTTTTCCAACAAATGGGGGGACCTACAGTTTATACTAAGCCGCCTTCGAACGGCTGATGGTATAGTATAAGGACATTTTTTTCATTTTCATGTCAGAAATACCATCAAAGGGCTTGACATTCCCTGCCTAGGGGCGACCGCAATTAGAATATTTAACTTAATTTTTTATATAAATTAATTTTCTATAAGTTTTTGGTTATTAGTACGATACCAGATTTGAACCCGAGCCTTTCAAATGCAGTACGGAGTGCTACCACTCGGACACAGCGGCCGCTATTACTGAATACGATGAAAGAAAAAACTTAGGACTCATATCATTCTTATTGGAAAATCCTTTCTAATATAGTACAAACAGATCTACGGCGGTTCATACAAAGCAGTCGGCTAAGGAAAACTTAAAGAACGTAATGCGTGGCATTGCATTCTTAAAATAATATTATCAAGATATTCTTTTTAATTGTAAATTCTTAACCTTGACATTGCATGCAACCACATGTGAATCATAGGCCAAAAAAGTTGGTTATAATATGACCATACTGTCCGAACGGCGAGACTTGTCGTTTTCAAAAAAGTAAGTTTCAATCACACTTCCGAACCAAAGAGCGGACCAGGCAGTAAGTTTTTTTTTTGTTTTTTTGGTATAATTTCTCCTCTTCATTTATTTGAGGATTCTTGGAGCCGCAAAGTGACAAGTTTACTTATTTACAAATCGCTGGCGTAAATTTTGTACGAAAAATCGCCGTTAACTGCTTTGTTATTCAATTACCCAATTATGTACGGCTGCAGTTGTTTATATGGATGTAAATATGTATAATACAACATTGAAAATTTCCGATGCAGAGGAAGAGGAGGACTTCCACTCCGTTGGAAAGACCGGATAGACAAAGACCTGGTGTTTCCAATTAGCGCCAAAGAGCGAAAGGAAGACACTAATGGCGCAATGTTTTTAACTTGGCAAGTGGTTTCTATGCCAGTAAAGTAAGTAAGTTGGTAAATACAGCATAATGTGCCAAAAGAAAGTCCCACCTCTTGAAAACAAAGTCGGATCTTCGACTACCTTGTCATTTACAGTAGCGATATTTGAGGCGAAAGGAGTAAATCGATGATGCACAGGATTTACAATATCTGTAACAGAACCAGTCTCTTCAAATTACTTTGAAATGCTATCGGTTACTCGAGTAGTTGGATGGCTAGGTGCACCATAACCTCTTCTAAAAGCACGAATGGCCACGTTTGAACCATCATTTTTTTATAGTACGTTTTTGCAATTTTAACAATTTTAGAAGAGAACATATTTGCTTTGACAGATAAGTTTGACAGACGTCAAAATACAGTACTGTACTGTTGAAACCGCTAAATGAATGACTCTACATATATCAGGTGTGTTAGTTGAAATTTGCCGGTTTTTTCGATAAAGAAAACACTTAATTTTCAGAGGAATCACAAAATTTTTTTATTCAAAGTATTGACAATTGGTTTCTACACATTTCGCCCATTTCTCAGGCAAATTATGGATACCATTCCAAAAAAACTTTTTCTCTTTCGAGGCAAACCATTCGACGAGCCATTTTTCGACTTCTTCAAAATTTGCGAAGCACTGCTCTGCAAGGGAGTGTCCCATCGATGCGCGTTGTCATGTTGCAAGATAACTTTGCCATGTCTTCGGGCCCATTCCGACCGTTTTTCGACCAACGCATGATTCAAATTGATCATTTGTTGTCGGTAGCGATCCGTGTTCACCGTTTCACCAGGTTTTAACAACTCGTAGTACACCACACCACACTGGTCCCGCCAAACACAGAGCATTGTCTTACGGCCAAAGCGATTTGGACTTGCAGTCGATGGGCCAGCTTCACCAGGGGAAAGCCATGATTTTTTTCGCTTCGGGTTCTCAAAATAAATCCATTTTTCGTCCCCGTGACAATTCGATGCAGAAACGATTTCCTTTCGAATCGTTGAAGCAGCATTTCACAAACGGTTTTTCGCTTTTCCATTTGTCTATCGTTCCGCTGGTGTGGCACCCATTTTCCATACTTCTGGATCGTTCCCATGGCCTTTAAACGTTAGCAAATTGCTCCTCGAGTCATATGTAAAGTTTTTGCCAACTTTTGTTGTGATTGGGTTGGATCAACATGAAATTCCTCGTCTTCGAACTTTTTCGCTGTACCAGGATGTTCATTGTCTGTCAAATCGAAATCTCCACTTTTAAATTGACGAAACCATATCTCACATGTTCTAATCACTGGAGCATGTTCACCATAAGTTTCTACCAGCTTCAGCGACTTTTTTCTTTTGATGAAATAAGAAAAGCAACGAATGCCGCAAATGCAATTTACTTGGAACGAAACTCGACATACTCACTGAGGTAAACAAATATGACGCTATTACGAGTATTTTGGCGGAATGTGACTTGCGTATTTTTGTAGGTTAATGTCAATAGGAAAAAATTACAACATGCCAAATCATAGAAATTTATACATATTGCTAGCGACATCTACTAGTAAAACCGGCACACTTCAACAAACACACCTGGTATATTATCTGAGGTAAATTTTATGAAAATTTTCTGTTCTCGTTCTGTATGGCTTATACCATATATGAAGAATGGCACTGCGTTCAGATGAATGAGGCATTGATAAAATTTGTTCTTAAAAAAGAAAAATAAGTAATTTAAAGCGTGAAAAGTCCTACTTCCCATTATTACGTCGAATTAAGAGTAGCATTCCATAGGATTTTAAAACAACATAGTTAATGTGAGTAAAGAAACTGAATTTTGTATCGAAATAAAATATTTATTAAATTTAAAAGTCTCCATTATCGACATAGTCTTCTGACTAACATCATGATTTCAATAGAAATAATTAAAAAAATAAAAACTAAAATTACACATAAAATTATTCTGAAATTTCTCTGACTAATAATAATTACAATTAACCAAAATCAATGGTAAGCTGGTTATTTGCTGCATAATATTTAACCAGTAATTTAGATCTAGAGCAACTGCGTAACACACATATGTACATACTTTATTTAGAATAGAGCAAACAAGTATGAAATTCTATTTCCATCCTACACTCGTACATATGCTATGCATGTATTTGTGTGCTTACATTCATTTAAATCCATCCAGTATTAACCATAAAGTAGAATATAATTCTAGTTCCAATTAGTTCACAAAATCAACTCTGTGACTAAATACAGGACATTCGGAAAAATTAACTTTATACCTAGTATTTAGGCAAAGCTTATAGTACATATAATATGTAATGTATATGTACATATACGTGTATGTTGTATATATGTACCTGGAATTGAACCGAGTATGTGAATTTGGTATGTATTTGTATTCACATTAAAGGCTTGCATTAATTTATTTGTTTGTTTTGCTTGATTCAATACATTGATACAGAATATATCTTATTGGGGATGCAATTGTATTGCAATGGCTTTATATTGGTTGGGTTGCCAAGAGTACATCCATGTATATATGCATATGTGTGTGCACATGTTATGTGCTAGTTTTCATTGAATTGTAGTTGAAAATATACGTATGTATGTATGTGTTTACGTACAGAAAGCAAGCTTGCCTTGGCCTTACTGCTTCAGACTTATCTTTCAATTTGTTCTTTCAAGCAAGGCTAACTGATGTGGGTTGAAGTATCTTTTTGTTGGAATTTAATAAAAATTATTTTTCTTGTATGCTGTATTTCATATACATACCTATGTACATACTTCGCATCGTATTGTATTTTTGTAATTTCAAGAATTATACAATAATTTTTGCTTCACCACATGCGGTCGGATGTATAGGGCTTTCCAATAGGAGATGTTATTTTGATATTCAGGAATGTACGTTTTTTATGAAATTTTCCATCACCAAAGCAAAAGTCACTGCTGTATGCCCTCAATAACTTCACGAAATCCATCTTTTAAAGAGTTTAATCGACGTTGGCTTGTTGGCGTAGATCTTATCTTTCACGTGGCCACCAATTAAGAAGTCGCAAGGTTTCAAATCCCAAGATCTCGCTGGCCAATTGCAATCACCTCTTCGAGAGAAAATTCCGTCCGGAAACATTTCCCTTAAAATATCGAGGATTTCATTGCTTGTGTGACACAAGTCTCATTAAATTTAGTAGCTATCCAATTAAATCACAGTAAAACCGTTTATTAAACATAATAATCTGAGAACTTTAATAATTTTTTTTCAAAACTACATTCTTCTGATTCTGTGAGCAGTAAAATTAATTGCTTCTACTTAGTTGATTTACTGCATTTATCAAACCGCAGCGTACTTCATGCGCAATTCTTTTTTTAATTTTTTTTGTAGAAAACATATAATAAATTTGTATAAAAATAAAATACATAAAGAAAAATATAAAATAGCATTAACATTACAAAAAAAAAAAAACAAAAAAATGGGTTAGCAACCGCAAAATGACAGTGAAATTCCACCACGGTCAAAGTTGATGTACATTATTGCTGGCAGTGATTTAAAAAAAAAAAACAGAAAACAATTTTTTTACTCACAAAGTGTAGAAAAACAATTAAATGTAAAATATTCATATATACATTTCTATTAATGTTTAATATGAATTTATAAAAGTTAAGCCAGTTAACACCATGTAATGTGAAACAAGTTGAAAAAAAAATGCTTATGTATCCGCATACACGCATGTAAAATAGACTGCAGGGAAAAATACTAGCATTAATTTTTGCTACTAGTGGTTCATCCTTCATACGCCTATGTTAAGATAAAGGGTGGTTAAATTTTCAAGGGCCGATGTTGATTTTGAATAAAACACAAACTATTTAGGAAATTATTGAAATTTTATTTTATTATGATATATTGGTATTACTCAATTATGTATGTAACAAAATATCGGCCAAATGAGCGCCGCGACCTCGGCGGCACACCTCCATACGATGGTCCAAATTTTCGATGACGCTGAGGCATAATGGAGTTTCTATGCCGTTAATGTGCCGAATTATCTCATCCTTTAGCTCTTGAATTGTTGCTGGCTTATCGGCGTACACCTTTTCTTTCAAATAACCCCAGAGAAAAAAGTCCAACGGTGTCGAATCACATGATCTTGGGGGCCAATTGACATCGCCATTACGTGAGATAACACGGCCATTGAATTTGTTGCGCAAAAGAGCCATTGTTTCGTTAGCTGTGTGGCAAGTGGCACCGTCCTGCTGAAACCACATATCGTCCACATCCATATCTTCCAATTGTGGCCATAAAAAATTCGTTATCATCTCACGATAGCGAACACCATTCACAGTAACTGCCTGACCGGCCTCATTTTGGAAAAAATACGGCCCGATGATGCCGCCAGCCCATAAACCGCACCAAACAGTCACTCTTTGTGGGTGCATTGGTTTTTCGACAATCACTCTTGGATTCTCATTCGCCCAAATGCGGCAATTCTGTTTATTGACGAATCCACTGAGGTGAAATTTTGCCTCATCACTGAAGATGATTTTCTTCGAAAATTTTCATAATAAGTCTGGATAACTTTAACACGTTGTTGGATTGTGTATCTCCATGGTTCAAATTGAGTAAGTCTGAAATAGAGAAATGTCAAATTAAATTCGGAAAAAAACTTGGCGTTTAGGTGTGGTTCACATTCAACATCGGCCCTTACAATTTAACCACCCTTTATATATGAAATTTGTAATATTCGACTTTTAGTGAGCCTCATGCTGGCTGAAGACTAGTTCATTTATGTATGTTGAGTTTTACTTTCACAGAACCGTGAGCTCATGCATTCCAGCCATGGCTTTCGTGACTACATGAAAAGCAGTTAACATAAAGAGTGAAACTGGAAATAACATTTTTATTCCATTTACTGGAAAAATGTATGCAAATAAAGATGGTGTAACTACGTCTTTAAAATACTGGTCCTCAATTAGAATTTTTGTGGACTAGTTTGACATTTCCTTGCAGGGTAAATTTAAAGCAAGTCGTAAATTCGTATGTATGGTAGTTATAAAAAAAGAAAACCTTCAACAAATCGCTTATTAAAAAGGTGTGAAATGCTAACTATGCTCTATAAAAAATTTCAATTTTGTATGTATTTATTTTATATTAAATTAGTTTTCTGCTTCACACGTATTTATGAATTTAATCAGAGTTTTGGTTTCACTGAAAAGAACATGAAAAATAGTTTTTGAGTATATATGTGTATGTTTTTGTAGTTTTGTTTTGAAAAAGAAAAATTTATTTTTTTTTGTTTTCCAAAATAATGAGTTTCTTTTTAACAACTCAAAAAAAAAAATTATTTGAAAAAATCAACTTTTTCCATTGAATAAACATACACAAATCTAGTAAAAAGTAATCCATTATTTTTACATTCGATTGTAGGTTTTATTTACCAATTAGAATAATCCGATTTATATCAAATTGATATATACCGTTTTACTTGATAACATTTTGCCATTTTAAAGATAATGTCCCCATGCCTCTCCCATAGCACCCCTTGGCTCTATTGGCGAAAAATTGGAACAAACGATTTTACCAAGCTGAAGTCAATGCTTCACCAGCCAAATCATTCACCATAGAATGGAACAGATGGTATAGCTTGGTGCGAGGTCAAGACTATAAGGTTAACATAGCTCTTGGAGATTCGGGTGCTTCGCTATTGATACTATCACTGTTCTGCTAAAACACAATTCCCAGCTGGCCAAATATGGACGCTTTTAAGAGACTACTTCCTTCGGATGGTGTAATAGCAGATTGTACAGGACCAAGTTAAGAGTTTGGTCGTAGGGAAGCAGCTCATAGTGGTTGATTTCCTGCGAATTCCACCACACACACAACCAAAACCTTCCTGGCGATCAATCCTGGCTTGGAGACAATTTGTGCCGGTTCATTGACCTCCGACCACGATTGGTTTAATTTGACGTTGCTGTAAGTGATTCAATTTTCATCACAAGGCAACAGCCATTCGTAGATAAAAATTTGATCTATGGTACATGTGGTACCCATACATCCCGCTTCTTTGTGTATCCAGCTTTTTTCAATTGCTTCCAAACTGTTTTTGGTGCAATCTTTAGCTCTTGGGCAATCGAAAAGTGCTCGCATGACAATCAGAATCGAGAATTTTCATTCCTTTTTTGACATTTTCGACAATTGACCTTCTACACCGTGGAACATCTTTTATCTCAAAATTACGGGAATGAAATCGACGGAATCGAAATTGTGCATGATTGACTGATACGGTATCAGGAACACTTTTCAGATTTTTATTTATTTTATTAAATGCATATCTTTAAAACTGTAAAAAGTTAGAATACAATATTTTAATTTTTATTTACAAATATATGTAACCCCATATTAAAATTAAAAATTGCTAGTAGCGAGGCTCGAAGCGTGAAGCTGACTTGCTACAGTGAAAACCTTTGGCCACTCGGCTATCGTGACAAAGTAGCGAATAATATCGTTTTGGACTCTTCAACTAAGCGTAATAGATAATGTACCAGGTTTTTTCGATAAAGAAAACACTTAATTTTCAGAGGAATCTCAAAAGTTTTTTATTTAAAGTATTGACCATTGGTTTCTACACATTTCGCCTATCTCTCAGGCAAATTATGGATACCATTCCAAAAAAACTTTTTCTCTTTCGAGGCAAACCATTCGACGAGCCATTTTTCGACTTCTTCAAAATTAGCGAAGCACTGCTCTGCAAGGGAGTGTCTCATCGATGCGAAAAGGTGATAGTCGGACGGGGCGAGATCTGGAGGGTACGGCCGGTGCAATAATATTTCCCAATTAAGTGTTTTTAATGTGTCTTTCGCCAGTTTAGCGATTGGGTTGGATCAACATCCAATAACGCCTGCATTTCCTTGTCTTCGAACTTTTTCCCCGCTCCAGGATGTTCATTGTCTGTCAAATCGAAATCACTGGAGCATGCTCACCATAAGTTTCTACCAGCAACAGGTGAGCTTCAGCTGCTTTTTTCTTTTGATGAAATAAGAAAAGCAACGATTGCCGCAAATGCAATTTACTTGGAATGGAACTCGACATATTCACTGAGGTAAACAAATATGACGCTATTATTTTGGCGGAATGTAACTTGCGTATTTTTGCAGGTTAATGTCAATAGAAAAAAATTACATACATGCCAAATCATAGAAATTAATACATATTGCTAGCGACATCTACTAGTAAAACCAGCACACTTCAACAAACACACCTGGTAATCCAGCAGAGCTGGGCTACATATGGTATTACAAAAACATACGATGGTGGATATTATTATTATTCCCGTAATGGCGAGCTGCGACTAAAGTAATCAACTTGTATGCCTTCACCTTCAAAACACTAGTATATAACTAAAATTTTTGCATATTAATCGTCCTTCTCCCAGCAGAGTATCTACAAAACTTGTCCAACAACGTTGCCGGATTTGGCTTCGGACATAATTTGTAAATATTTATAACCATAA
This sequence comes from Ceratitis rosa, assembly GCA_037013455.1. NCBI lineage: Eukaryota > Metazoa > Arthropoda > Insecta > Diptera > Tephritidae > Ceratitis > Ceratitis rosa. The sequence goes on along the minus strand of JAWMAG010000008.1, from coordinate 20,997,394 downwards.
GCTTTGCCTTCACTATACGTATAACTGCAGTACGACAATTAATTTGTAATTTGCTGGTAAATTAATATTTAGCAAATTATGATGTTAATTAAGTTCACTCAAACGCAGTGGTGGCGTGTCAAACACACAAGTTCATGCATAACATATCCGCAGGTCAAAGTTCAAAATAGCAAATTTACCAAGTTCAGAGGTTGGTTGGTTGGTTGGTTGGTTGGCTGCCTGGCGGTGTTCGGCTAAATTGAAAATGATAAAATTTTATGTCGCAATGCGGGGTAAAATTCGCAAAATTTTCAATTTCCTCAAACTGCAGCGATAGCAGCAGCCATAAACTACTTATATACTAGTTAATATTAAACAGCTAATATGCTAGTTAACTGGAAAACAAAACAAAAACAGGTAAAATTTGTGAAAAATATCACATTCCAACGGTTTCACTTGGAAAAATGACTGTTATGTTCATATATACTATATACAATACATAGATATGCATGAAGATGTGTATTTAGCTATGCTTATTTGGAAACTAATTCTGTTTTGTTGTTGCTTATATAGTTTTTAGTAAAATTACATTTTCACAATTTTTTTTTGTCCGCACTTAATCAGTGTGCAGCGCACGCTTTAAGCTTTCACAAAATTTCATAATTTCACGCTCGCCTGCCAAAAGCTTAAGGGCCACAAATACCAGCAAGCGCAGCAGGAGAGAGATGCATATATTGAATGAGAGATTGTGAAAATGAGAGGAAAGCATGTCAAAAACGCAATTTTCATAACTCCTTTAATTAAAAAGCCCATAACTATGCCGTAAATTATTGATCAACTATTAATTAACTAGAAAAGCAATTTCGGTTGCCTCCACGGCGGTTCCAGCTACTGTGAGATGAGCAATGCTGGCTGTTAGGAGTAGCAGCTGCACTTAAATATCTTTTACCGCTTGCCTGATTTTTGATGTTCAACATAAAAACACAAACATACAATCAAAACCCGAATTCATCGACCTTCGCAGGTGCTTGTGAAAATACACATAAGGATATAGATATGTACTCGTATGTATGAACAAATATAGTAAATTTTATAAGCCTTACAAACATAGCACTTGACAGCGATTTTACCTGCAACACTTCTCCTTTCTCATTATATTACTTCCAACCCGTAACCCGCTTGTCGGTTGCCGAGTTGACTGACAGCTCAAAGTGTAAAATGCGACCTTACCTAGGTTAGGCATAAAAATATTAACACTTTAGCTGTTGTTGCTTTTGTCGTTATTAGCATAGTCACTTTACTCCGGCCACATGTACGGTTTTAACTGCCAGAAGCAATAAAGACACTTACATATACACGTATATATACATTCTTGCATGTATGTAGTTGTTTTTCTGTCACCCGCTCGCCGGATACATAGTTGGCAGTTAGTCGTTGATATCAGTCGCCCGCTGCCTGTCACATAGCCCCAATCTATTTTTCTTTGCGCTAGTGCTGGTGCTAACACGCTTGGCTGACTTTTGTCTTTTAGCTCTATGTACTCGTATAGCCAGTGAAATAACCAGCGAGAAGCATATATAAAGTAAGTGTTCCGGTATCGATTACAACTGAACATTAATTAGTCATAATAACACATCTTCGTTGAAACCACGATAGAGGTCTACCTTTAAGCTGTTGTGTCTTAGTTTGATATCCTCAAAGGCCTTATACGACAGTGCAATCTGTCACTGAGAAACGCAGTCAGAATTTTGATGGATCTCTCCGAGTATATACATATAATTGGCGCTTTGTAACCGCTGAGGCGTTTTTCGGCCGAGCTCCTCCTCCAATTTGTGATTTTGCATTTTGAAGTTTTCCAACCAATAAAGGGACCTACAGTTTATACTAAGCCGCCTCCGAACGACTGATGGTTTTTACGAGGAGCTTTTATTTCATGTCCGAAATACACTAGGAGGGGTGGACATTCCCAGCCATAGTACTCTACTAAACGCGGCTTCAGACTTGAGACAGTATTTTTTTTTCAACGCAGAATGAATCTTCACAGTAACTTTTTTTTTTTTTACTCAGTAGGAATGAACGAAAATCAAGTTTTACAAGCCATTAGGTGTTTTCAATTGGTGTTAACAGGAACTATTCTCCTTTTATTTTAATCTCGAGCAAAATACAATCATAAATTACTCTGAAAGTATAATAACTACTGATGGATTAGTTTCATGTTCGCTTGCGTCTACTACTGGACCCATCTCGCTAATCATAATTATCTTTTGCTGGGTATTTCCATGTGAGTTTATGCTTGTTTTGAGTATCCATGTTGTTGTTTTTTCTGCTGTCCTATGCTTGCCAATCATTAACACAGAGACGCTTCCAGGAGTGTTGGTGGGTGAACAGCTGAGGTTATGTAACCAACACTCACATAGTTAATATTCATACATATAAATGGATGATGAGAAGATTACTGATTTTTTGTAAGAAGGTTATTAAAAAAATAAATCTTTCATCGTATTAATGAATTTCGAAGCAATTTTCGTACTGAATAGCTTATATTAGACTAGGCAAAAAAAGGCAAAACTAAAAATGTACTGAGTTCTAGACCGCTTTTCCATTCAGTCGACTGTTTAATGCATGCCAAAAATCTACATATTTCCATAATATCAATGCCCACTTTTTCGAGTTAGTAACCGTATGCAAGCCGGTAACTTTTCCTCTCAGCTATGTTTAAATCATTCCATCCATGTTCTTTCGAACAAGTGAGGACCCGGAAAACCTATGCTAGAGGTCCAATTCGGAGAAGCCCGATCAAAACTTCAACTATGTGCGACAGTTTGGAGTAAAATTACCTCGCCACCGCATATGTTGAAGTGCCAGATTATCGCTCGCTAAGTTGGTTTCAGACCAGTCTGTCCAGAAAAAGAGCACATATTGACAAAGGAGTTATCTATTTGCTCTTTATCTGACATTCACAAAGAGATGGTTCATTTCAATTCCCAGCAATTTCTTTGTGACAGCAGTAGTCATAGCTTTCTTGAACTTCTTTCTTGACCCTACGCTGTTGATCCTTGCTCGACAGTATATGAGTCGCTGATCTTTCTGTCAGGCTTTTGCGCCTCCAGGTCTAACGCAAACAGTGTTGAGAAGGAGCTCTACAGCACCAGTTCAGAAACACAAGAACCCAATGATTGATCTGTTGGTAAAATCGAGCCCCTCAAGAATGGCGGAGACTTCATATTAAAGGTAATCAAATGTCCAGACTTCCTCAGTTTTACAGCAACTTTTGCAACAATAAACCTGGCCACAGTGACCGCTGGCACTAAACGACATTTGGCGCTACAGTTTCGATAAACAGTCTCGGAGATTTCATCGTTTCATTAAGAACGTCTCATAGCGTTCGAAAATAGGCGAAGCGCAAGCCCGAGTAGTTTAACTTAGTGTCAACAGTTCGCAAAATTTTAAGAGCGTTTTTCTCAAAACGCTGTTTTCAGAGTCAGTGAGGAAAATTTCTCTGAAACGGCGGAACCGATCGGCTTAAATTTTCACAAGACCTTCTAAGACATAACAATGATTGAAGGAATAAAACTTTTGACAATAATTTCGATCTTTGAAATAACTTTGAAGTTTCTCACAAAAAAAAGTTTTTTTTTTGAAGCCGCCATTTTGTCGAAAATCAAAATACTCACTTTCGATCATTACCTGTATTCATCCATTACAATCCTAATTTTTTTTTTGTTTTTTGGGTTTCAGATAATTTGAAGCATCTTCCTCACCGCCAGACACCTTTTGTTGGAGTCCCTTCTGGAGATCGGCTACAGGAACAAGAGGTTCCAATATCTTTAAAAATTAATCGTTTATTATTAAACTGGATTAAATTATTTCCATTAATTTTTTTATATTAAATTATAAAATAAAATGGCTCTAAAAAAATTAACAAAGAAAAGCACTTATTTTATTTTAAAACTGGATATAACCCCTTAACCTAGTCGATTACGACCAAAATCCAGAGAAGAGGGAACAGGAGCACTTTACGAAGTACCTCTAATAACTTTACTTTCAAGTCGTGAATTTCTCCATTCAGCTACAACAGCTCTGTCTCTTAAATTCTACTTAACGAAGCTATGATTGTATCTCAGGGAGCATTATTAAACATCCCTACAAAAAAACTTCTATAAGGTAGTGCCTTCCCAGTCAACGTTACCATAGTATGTAAGACATTGTACAACGATATGCCATTACGATATGCATGCTGAGCACAATACCGAGGGACCGCACTGACTTCCAAAGAAAAATGCAAATGTTTTATCAGCCTTCAGAATCAATACCCCTTTAACTCTTCTCTATGGCTTGGGCATATAACTCGGACTTACAAAAAAAAAACAGTTTATTCCCATCAAAAATATCCAAATTCAAGTTCTTGTTCCACTGTGTGCAAATACATGATGCTTACTTCATGTCATGTAATTTGGATCGTAATTCCTTTGTACCTGTAAACTTAATACGTGGCCACTAGTTGGTATTGGTGCTAGTAAGCTCCTGCTAAACATTCATACATATATATGTATAAGTAAATATGGTATATTGAAAATTGATGAGACTGCTTAATAACTGATTTTTTCCACAATAAATACTACAATTTCATGAGAAAACCCCCAGATTGAGTGCGCTCTGTAATATGAGACTTTCTTATATAAAGTATTTACATATATTTTGGGAACGTTTGCGACACGTGTGAATGTAATGCAAGGATTCATCACCTGCCAATTTAAGTTCACATATAGCAATTTGTTTTGCATTTCGCAGATTTCTATCACATACCTATACGCGCAGCTTCAGCATCAGCACAGAAAGAAATTGTTTACGTGTTGATGAAATTCACTTACCAAGAGCTTATGAGTGTGTGTGTGTATGTGTGTATGTGTGGTTGATACGAACGATAGAATGTATTAAGATTTTATGTTATTCTTAAGAGCTTGTTTTTTAAGCTAAGTTTTATATGTCTTTTTGAAATATACCGACATATTTACACTTGTTGATGCAACGGATTTGAAATATTCTTCGAATAAACCGCAATCAATTGCTTAGTGGTTAGTGAGAAAGAAGACGCACTCTTGCAAATATTCCAATTGCTGATTGAAAGAAATTTCTACGCATTTGGTAAGCTTCCTAATCAAATTGTTGTTGCTGTTACTGTTGCTTTAATATATACTCGTACATGCACACTTCTCCCAAAATTCTTTCCTCTTTTGCACCTCTACTCACTCGCACCAAACTCACCCACTCATCCACCAAGAGCAGCGCACTTGATATTGCCATCTTCCTTTGGTGCCATTTTTCATTGGATTAGCTCTGCTGATCTCTGATATCCTGTCAGGTAAATAAGCATATAAATATGTATGTTTGTTAGCCAAGTTGACGCTTGAAGGCACACACAGGTAGCTTCAAGCAATATTATTTTTTTATGCATTTTTTTTTTCGAAAGCAATTCGTTTTCCAACCACAAATTTAGAGCTTCTTCCAGTCAGTCAAACAGCGAGAAGAAAGTAATATTAATACATAAGCATTACGTGTCTCACCTGCGTAGTCTTGTAATATTACACCATCTATAGCTTATAAATATATTGTGCATGTGACTGTGTGTGTATATGACTTTCTGCTTTAGCAACAGGAAGTTACTTACTAACAGCAGATATAATGCTGCTCAGAGAAAGAAGGTACACACCTTAGAGCTCAGCTGAGATTTATTTATTACACTGTTGCTTATGCTGAGAGCGAAAGCTATGCTCCTAAATTTTTGTTCGCATGACTTTATGGAAAAAGGCAAGCTCTTACTTATGCATCATCTGTTAAGTCATGTAGATTATAGAATTACTATATATTTATATATTTATATAGATCTCAGCGCCACAGACTGTTCTCCCTTGGTTTTTGTTGATTTTTTTAAATTTATTATTTAATTAGAAATCTGAAAAATTTATATGGAACAATTTGATTTGAGGGGTTCTAAAAAAATTACACATACATACGTACTTTATGAGATATCTGCCACTCTCTCCTCCACTTTTCTGAGAAACCCATGATCGGACCCTGAGCTCAAGGATATACCAAAAACTATGTCTCAGAACTGCTTTGGCTGGTTTGGTTTCAAAAAACCACTGGCGCAAGCATCTAATATCTGAAGGTGATCAGTTTGAAGATTTTGACTAATATTCATCTGGGAGTCGCCCGAAGTACACCACGACTCCTGGGTAGCCAACATACATCTGTTTGAAGCTGAGCTAAAGTGAAAAAGCGTAGCACATGTAGTTGTGAGTACGGTGAGGGAATCGGTGAAAAATGCAACACGAAGCCTAGAAATTGATTTGAAATCATATACCAAGTATTTTTAATACTTTAATTGGGAAGGTGTCATTGCTCAGCTGGTTGACGTCCTAGTAAGACTAAGGGCTGACATCAGCGCTTCCCAAGATTTGTGATAGACAGAACAAGAAACGAAGAAGGTGGGTCTTTATTCAACCCACAGAAGAGCTCAAATTTGGCATTGCCACCTCCTGCTGGCTGAATGTCTCGTCCTCAATCCATATTAAGCGATGTTTTTTTCCTATAACCTGAATTGCGACTATGTAACGATGGGAGAGAGGAACAATGTGAGCAAAAATTGTTTTTTATGAGAGCCGAGAAGACTCGTGCTTTCCGATTCGGCAAAGAAGCTATCTTCGGAAGAGCAGTCAGAAAATTATGCCTTCAAACATCTGAGCCGAGCGACCAAAAAGATATTATCGACCGATAATGTTGTGATAAGCATGACTCCAGAGGCTACAGTGTTCTAGTTAAGCATACGTTCTAAGGACACATCTTCAACTCGACTCGACACTCGACTATTGTTTCAGCAAAAGAAATGTATGCGCCTCTGCGCAGTCTAGAACGCGTTTTTAAAAATACAGAGAATGTTCAACATTGCATAAAAAGCGAAAAATACCGTAGACAGTTAGCCCGCTTACCACAAGACTTGCTATTCTGCTGTCTGCGAACACTCATCTACAGCTCAATCTCACTTATCACCGTTAGAGAAACAATTAGAGTTCGGCGATAGCGGTAAAAGAGTTAGTACGATGAGGCATGTATGCTGTCCTGATAACACCTTTACATAATCTACTTGACGAGATATCTAAGCTTTCAGTTCAAAAAGCAAAATGAAATATTGTACAAGTAGTAAGTTTATCTACCGCAGGAAACACCCTTGAAAACACCTGGTTGAAGCATAATCGCCCTGCAAATAAAACTTTTGGGAAGAAGCACTCGACTGTATAGGCTCCAATTTTTACACTAGACCTGACGTGCTACTGACTGAGCTTAACTGCCATTCATGGGAGGATATGTAGTCAACTATTTCCTTGAATTTCTTCCAGTAAACAGCGTTATTGGAACCCAACCATCACCCCAGCATACGAGTGGTTGCACCTACTGCGAGAGTTCTGCGTAATACTGACACAACTCAATCTCTACTACTCTATTCAGACTCTACCCTACATATCCATTGCTCTCCTTAACCCTTCGGTACAACCCCTCTCTTGGGTCTACTTCTCCATGACCATCTCAAAGAGTACGAAATGGCAGCAAGCTTTCGTATTATTTTCCTCAAGTCATCGCCCTCCTCTTTTCGATACGTCCTCCAAATTTTTATCTCAAATGAACAACTTTTCCGAACCTCCAGGGTTATCTATTACATAAGCAACGCAGAAAAGGAAATTGTGTGCAATAATTAATTCTCTCTCAAGCATTAGTCAATACTTGCATTGCCTCGTATGGCAGCGTAAGCGATTTGGTAATGAGAAAACTTTTTTTTGAGTAACTGATCGGATTTTCATTGCAGCTGTTGGTACAGTAAAGTGCAATGTAAACAAGAGCAAACATACAGTATGATACAAAAGTACACACTCACACAATTCAACATCCAAATATGCCAAGAGCTTTCCACACACATATGCCGAGAATAATTCGCAAGTCGGCCAAATGAGTTGTGTTGCCAAGAGGTGGAAAGTGAGAAGGAAAGGGAAAGAAAGAAGAAAAGACCGAAGAGTTGAATGTTTGGCATACAAGCATTGCGACCGCTACGACGGCAAAACTTTCGCTATGAATAGTTTAACTTTGCTGCAGTGACGCGAGCTGCAAGCATCTGCCGCCAATTTCATTTTAGCTTAGAAATATATAATATGAGTCCATTCTTCCTGTGCACCGTTCAGCTCTCCTCTCCCTCTCTCTTTCACTCTCTCTCTCTCTCTCTTGCGCTGTCTATTTACGTACAAGTAATCGCTCATTTATCTCCCTCAAGCGTTGTCTTAATTTCCCCTCATTTCGTAGATGAATTAAAAACCTAAATGATGGTGAAGCTTAAAAAATACCCACGCTCTGTCGCCACTTGATAAAAATTCTGCCGCATTGCCAACAAACTTGAGGTTCTTGGCTACAGACCGCCAAAGCGACCGAAAAGTTTTCGCAGTCAAAAATTCTGGCGCTCTTTTATGAAAATCTTAAGGATTGCTGTGGCGGCGCGCCTAGCTTGTAGTCTTAAGTGAAATTGACTAACAAAGGCGGGTGGAGAAGGATTTCGTTCTCAAAGTGTGTGTGTGTGCTTGCATACGTATATGTATTAGATATCATAACAGTAAGCTAAGAGTTGAATGCTTGGTACGACGCGGCATGACGTTGGCGGTGTCTACCCAAGTGTGGGGATCTTTTAAACCGATTAAAAATAAATTTCCAGTTTCAGTTTTCATTATTAGTTCAAAATTATGGTAGGCGATTTTGAGTAGCGCAAAGGACGATGGATTCAGTCCGTTGCCTTGTCAGACGCCACTATAAAAGTTGTTGGTATATAACTAAAAATATATATATGAATGAAGATGCGAGTATATATTTACGCTGCTGCTGTAGTTGGGTGTTATTGTTGCAAAAAAAACTTATGCAAAGCTGCTTTGTGGCCACTTTGCAAACACAAAATGGTTTTACTAACAACTCCGCCCTAAATGATACTCTCACTGCTTTTGCCATATTTATGTAGGTATATGCATATGTGTGATATGCTATGTGTGCTTATACCAAGTGAAGAGAAAGAAATCTTTTGAGAACGAAAATTTGGATTTAAATAAATTAATAGTTTGCATAGGGAAAGTCACAAACTTTTTGTATGAACTATCTAATATCACATATATATCTTAATATGTATATTAATATATTTATATAAATCGGAAAAGTCTACTATGTTACCTTCTGTCAGATTGTCTTTCAAACTATTCTATTTGGCTACCTACCTTAAAGAAACCAGACCTTATTGATTAGATTCAAAGGATATTCTTAACGAAGCTCTTTACGTAATCATTGAGATCCGGCATATTTACCTGTGGCAGATGTCTGCGCTTTACACTCTTTGTACAGGGGGCCAGAAACAATGGAGGTTTCAATTCATTAATGCATTAGCAACACATATCGCTGCGTTTCAATGTCGATAGAAACGACAATGATATGACCCTACTTACCGGCATGAAGGAATAGGCGAGGAAATGTGATACTTTGGCTGGAAGCAAAGTGAGAAATGTATTTTCTCACGTAACAGATCATCGGAACTCGAATTCAAGCTGCCGGGGCATAGCGTCCATTGGGTGCTTGAACAGCATTTTTTTCAGCGACGAGACATATTTTGCAGTCGGAGGTTACGTTATTAAGCAAAATTGTTGCATTTCGGGTTTTGAGAATTCTCAAACAATTGAAGAGAGGCCAGCAAAAAAATCTTACTGTTTTCTGGATTTTTGGTCGGTTGAAACTTACATCTTTGAGAACGACAACGGCGAGGCTGTCACTATCAATTCGGAGCTTTATAGTCAAATAATAACTGACTTTGTTTTAGCTTGCAATTGAAGAAAACGACTTTGTCAATATGTGGTTTTAACAAGATGATATCACATGCCACGCAATACTACCGAATATGGCTTTATTGCCAGAGAAATTTCTCGGCCTCGTATTCTCTTGTATTGGCGATTTCAGTTAACCCACCGAGATCGTGTGGTTAAACACCGCGTTGATGTGGATAAACTACTCGTATTAACACACTTGGGCACTTGGAAACTAACATTCGTCAAGTTATGGCTAACACTTCGCTGAATATGTGCCGAAAAGTATTCGAAAATTACATCAAAGGGATCAATGGTTGGAAAAATTCGTGGCAATGGTCATTAGAATCATGTAGTGTTTCACATATCCAGGTCTCAAATGTCCTTGTTCAAACTTAATAATAAAACAAGATGTTTGAAGAAAATTATTATTCATTTTTTTTCATATTTTTCGTTCAGTAAAAACTGATGCTTAAATTTAAGTTTGTAATTTTACTAGTTCAACATGAATTGGAATTATACTAGTAGTTTTTAATACAGTCTTTCATTAGTTTTAGCAAAGGCACTCTTTTTAGCAACTGACCTGAATGAACTAGTATTTCACTAGTAAAATAGTAGTTAGTAATAATTTTATCAATATTTCTTAGTTTATTTGCCGTACAATTGTGGCTGTAGCCATACTACTCTCCAACTAGTAACTTTTCTCTCGGTGATTGTAGTGCCATTTAAAATATTGCATATTATTACCAACAAATGACCTACGAGTATATGCGTGTATATACAAATATTCATATATACCTATGTATCCACATGTATTAATTTACAAAATTCCACAATTCATTGGTCGCTTAACGCTCATTAATTTCAGAAACAAAATAATAGTTTGCGCATTTTACCCGTACCTATGTTTAAGCCAAGTAATCAATATTCCACATCCGTTAACCATTTATTGATGGAGTTTTAATCAATCACCTAATTGTGTTGATGGTTAGACAGTCAATTGATCCGCAGTAGCATAAACGTCGAAGCCACTCGCTGGGTTAGTGGTATTTCTCGTTTATGATTTCATGGAAGAGATTTCTAATTTAAATTTATATGGAAATAGAAACAATTATTTGCATACATACAAACAAATGCATATACGTGTATGGTATGTCTATCTCTGGTATGTGAAAGTAATTGACCTGATAAACTCAAAACAATCGCAAATTAAATGTAAACGCATAAACACAGTGGTAGTTTTGATTAGAAAATACCTATGTACATATATATATATATTATATATGAATATAAATATACTTGATTAAAATCAAACTGTGCACACATACCTATTATATATATTTAAATAAATAGTTGATAATAGCTTTGACAGCGCCAGAATTTGTAATAGGAGATGGAATGTTAATTTTTTCCTTTGCATTAAAGGGAATCTGTTGACAATAAATATTTAAATATATATAATATTTTATTTAAAAACTGTTTCTAAAAGTAGTTTTTAAATAAAATATTATATAATACTATTTGAAGATAAAACAATGCTCTAAAGCCACAACTGCATATGTAGTTGATTTCATGGTTTTATGATATTTAAAAGAAACACTCTTTGACGTTCTCTACCAAGAGGGTTTCTGAGATGAATTCAGCGCATTTTTATTTTGCAGTGATGAATTGCTTATTGTTAAATTGGTAGATTCTTGTTAACTAACCTCGACATTACTTGTAAGTCTTTCACGCAAAACTTTTAACGACCACAAAACCAACTTAATATTTTGAATATCTGAAAATATTAATAAAATAAATAAAAAAATTGAAAGACGATTTTGTTAAGTGCAGTAAGTCGATGCCAAAATTAAACTCCTGTGCAGCGAATTATCTTTTATAGGTTTTAGGGGAAAAAAATCAAAAAAATATTAAAAAAAATAATAATTTTCTCAGCACTAGTGAATCGATTGATTTGAATGGAAAATAAGCAACATCGGCTCACACATTTCTAAGCAAATTAGATAGTGATATTGGCGCAGTGGTAGAGCACTCACCTGCTAAGTCAGGTTCCGTTGGTTCGATTCCTGCCAGAAGAAGTCTGATGAGGAAATGTGGTGATCCCCGAAACAGCTGTCACTTCTACTATTTTTATTTGTTTTATACCAAAAAAAAAAAAATCCAATTCATACAAACAAATAGACCTGCAGTACACTAAAAACATATAATTCAATTTAGGTACTTTTTGATTAAAATTATCCGTTTCGCGAATTTTTACAATTGATATACTATATTAGAAAAAAATTTAAACTTAAACAAATATATTAATAAAAATAATTTTTTTTGAAATTCGAGTGTATAATCAGGAGAAACTCGCTGGGTTGTAGACTTTTGGTTTAATATATGAGATATAAATTATTTAAAATGTGTGAAAAATCGTTCGATTGTTTAATTCAATAATTTTTGTAACGGCCGGAATTTGGCATATCCTCATCAAATTCTCAAAATTGTTTCCAATCAAAATCGATTACCCATTTGTGCACACTTTTTTTTTTAAGCAGTGAGCATGCCCATATACAGGGCTATTCATTTTTTTAAAAAATAAACATAAATAAAGAACATTTAAAATGGTGAAATTATTTTTTATTATAAAGTCTCAGGGTATTATATGTGGTACACTACATCATTCAAATGACCGCTTCAAGAAACTTTGCAAAATTCGATAAGTTTGAGGTAATTTTCGACTACTTCTTGGCACATATCGAGCGGTAACTCAGTCTCAACTTGACAAATGCTGATTTTGAAGAGCTATTTTTTGGCGTAGCCCAAGGACTTGCTCTCGCAATAAAGCCAAATTCGCTCGTATTGTGTTGCAAATCGTGTTCTTCAGTTGCAGGCCAAGAAAAGTCATTCTTAAAGCAATAAGGCCCAATTATACCTCCGGAAAGCCCTATATAATTAAAAGTTTAAATAAAAATTATATGCAACTTATTTCTCCTATGAGTTCTTAAGTTTGAAGGACATTCGAATTTTCGAATAAAATATTCTTTAAGTACTTGTGGATCTTTGCGTACTATGACAGCAAATGCAAAGGATAATATAAGGAAGAGCTGTATGAGATCTCCGACGACATTGATATAGTTCAGCGAAACAAACAGCTCGCTGGGTTGTTTTCACCGAATAGACGAAAACGCACTGGCTGAAAGTATTTGATGTTGTATTCACTAGTAGATATAGGCATAAGGGAACCCGTCTATTCAGTTGAAGGGACTGTTGCACGTTGGACACGAAGATAGCAACTCTATAGAAATATAAACGGAAAGTTTTAACAAATCAAAAAAATTACAAAATCTCTTTAAAGTACCTAAAATCCCAAAGATTAATAAATTTTAATTTCAAACCTATATTTACAAATGAACTATTAACAGTTAAAATATATGTGATGTTAGGAATAAAATTATTTATTGAATACCTTTAAGAATCTCAAGAAAAGTATTTGCTTTTCACAAAAAAATAAAAAAAAAAATTGTTTTTGAGATGTCTCCCTGTTACGATGTTCACAGGTGCCAAATTGCATAAGAATTAGATATGGATTACAGGTGTTCTATATAAAAATACATATATGTTGGCTTATTTCTTTTCATAAAAATACTTTCTATTAAATATGTAATTGCTTAATGTTATTAAAAACGGAGCATCTAACCAAAGGAACAGTCTTACATTTCAACGGTAATAGTTAAGCTCATGTTAAAGCTATACCTTCTACTCAAATATAAACGAGCCTTTATCCATAACTCGACAAGGACAAGACATATGGCCTTACTTTTTTTGCCAGGACTGTTATATGTTTACATGTCAAATTTGAGCCCGATCTGTCATATAATTTTTTTTACGGCACTATAAACAAGTCAACCTCGAGTGTGTTTTTCGAATTTTTACTATGGAAATTAACATTGAGAAAAGAGTTTGTTTGAAATTTTGTTATTCCAATGGAATAAGTGCGACGGACGCAATGAAAATGTTGCATGTTGCAGAAGAAATATGGGGAGTCTTGCCTATCACGTGCACGTATTTTTGATTGGTATAAGTCGTTCAAGGACGGCCGTACATCGCTGGAGAACTTGCCCCATGATCGTCGTCCAGCAACGTCAATAAACGAAGAAAACGTCGAAAAAGTAAAGAAAATTGTGTTGAAAAATCGTCGTGTGACTGAAAGAGAGATAGCTAGTGAGCTCAACATATCAAATGGATCCGCTCATAGCATTATTCACGATGTTTTGGGCATGAGACGTGTGTCTGCTCGACTTGTTCCAAAATTGTTGCTCATACGCCTCGTCTTGTACGCGATTATTTGACCAAAAACAACGTAAATATTGTTCCGCAAGCACCGTATTCACCCGACATGGCACCGTGTGAATTTTTTCTTTTCCCTAAACTCAAATTGCCGCTTCGTGGAAAGCATTTTCAGTCGATTGAAGTCATAAAAAAGAATTCGAAGAAGGAACTGAAAGCCATACCTAAAGCGGCCTACCAGAAGTGTTATGAAGATTGGAAAAAATGGTGGCATATGTGTATCGCCTCTAATGGTGACTATTTTGAAGGGGATAAAATAAATATTGAAGAATAATTAACCGTTTTTGTTTTATTGAGCCAGTCTCGTTTATATTTGAGCAGAAGGTACTAACAGCAAACGAAGAGCTCTCTTTTATTTTCTTCTACTTTTTTGCAGTCATAGCTGTATTCCAAAAAGCCTGATAAATATTACATTCTACAATATAACGGCCTTCCACTTTTAAGCTTACATTTCTGTAAGCATGCAAGTACATACAAATTCGATGACTTAATTAAATTTATGTGCGGCAAGTGTTAAGTTGCACGCGCGTGAAAATCTGCTGGAGCGCGCCGCTTGACAGGCAATTTGTCCAATCAAACTGTCAACTGACTGCTTAGTGTTATAATTTTTCACATTTTCTCTTCGCGTTTATGCAATTTTCCACTTTTCACACTCCCCCGCCACTCAGGTGCATACCAGCTATGTAAGAATAATCAGCTACATAGGAGTATATAGCAAACATATGCATATTATGTAAGTAAATTACATGCATGTTTCCCTTAAGCAAATACCCATTCATCATTAATGCATTGCAAATAAATTACAAGAAAAATGTAATTAAAATGGCATTAATGCATATTTGTAAATTTTCAACTACTCAGCGGTTATATGCAAATAAATGTGCATGCATATAGGTATATACATATATATATATATATATGAATGCATGTAGTATATCCTGTAGTCAATTGAACTAGTTCATAACTATTTGTAATTGTTTGCAGGAAAGGATGAGCTAATATCTATGACAACATCATTGCTTCGTCACGACAGTGATATATGCCACATGCAGGCCACTCTCTTAAAGATCTGTCCCTTATCCTGGAATCGCATTTTCACGCCATGTAAATCTCAAGACCAACGTCTGGGTCCCCCTTTTTTTTGTAGTACATTCTATGTCGGTTCTATGGAACGATGTTGTCCGCACTAAAACAGTCTGTCAGGTTCTCCAGTGTCTCTCGTTCCATTTTCACCATTAAAAAATGTATGCTCGAAACTGAGTTCACTAGCGTCATTGTACATGCAGGATGGCCACTGGTTTTTCTTTAGTAAGGAAATAGCCAAGATGGTAAGGGATGGCAAGATTTCGTTCTAAACTATACCACTCTCTTATTAGTGGAAAATGAGTAAAGGAAATTTTTGTTACAATTCCTGAATAATAAAAAAGTGTTGAACATTTAGCAGGGAAATCTTCAATAAAAACAAAACTTAACCTAAAATCAAAAAATAAGAAATAGATATAAGATAGTTATATTTTTTATAATATTTGTTATTGGTGTCAGTTTTCACATTTTTGGGCGTAGCTGTGAACTAGTACCAATTCTCCAATTTACTGTGGGACATTTATAAATTATGTGTTTGTATAAGTTTGTATAATTGCGGATATATATGTGAACTTATGTTATGTAAAATTTTAATTAATGTAGCAATTAAAATGAAATTTTATAAATTTCATTACACAATAAATCGTGCACCTGGTCGCTTATGTAAATAGTCAATGCAACAGTCATTACTACATGCTATGGGCTATTAATTTACTGTAATTTGCAAAATAAAAAAATGATAATATAAAATATTGACGAGTAAAAAGAAAACTGAGTTCTTGACATATTTCAAATTTATAGCCGTGTGAGCTGCTTATTTGGAAATAAAATTGAAAAAAAAAATTATAGAAAATTTCAACATTTCTATTTGAGAAGAGCAATAGTTATGAATTTTATAAGCAAAGAATTTAATGAAATGTTTCAAATAAATACCTTTTTAAGCTGTTCTTTGGTGTAGTATTTTTAATCTACACATTTTCATTTTTGTTTTACACGACAAACATTAGAGAAAATATGCTGGAAACACACGCATTAGAGAGAAACCTGAAGTAGCAAGCATAACAATTTTTTAAAATTTTTTTCTATTTTACATACTAATTAGAAAAGCTTTACCATTATAAATATTGTTAACTTTTTAAATTTTACCTTCTGCTCAAATATAAACGAGACTGCTCAATAAAACAAAAACGGTTAATTATTCTTCAATATTTATTTTATCCCCTTCAAAATAGTCACCATTAGAGGCGATACACATATGCCACCTTTTTTTCCAATCTTCATAACACTTCTGGTAGGCCGCTTTAGGTATGGCTTTCAGTTCCTTCTTCGAATTCTCTTTTATGACTTCAATCGACTGAAAATGCTTTCCACGAAGCGGCAAATTGAGTTTAGGGAAAAGAAAAAAGTCACACGGTGCCATGTCGGGTGAATACGGTGCTTACGGAACAATATTTACGTTGTTTTTGGTCAAATAATCGCGTAAAAGACGAGATGTATGAGCTGGCGCATTATCATAATGTAGAAACCATGACTTGTTGTACCACAAATCCTTCCTTTTGAGACGAATATTCTCACGCAAACGCTTCAAAACGGATAAATAATATATTCAGCATTAACGGATTGACCTTCTGGAAGGAATTCCGAGTGCACAACACCTTGGCTATCAAAGAAAACAGTGAGCATTACTTTGATTTTCGATCGACTTTGACGTGGTTTTTTGGGTTTCGGCTCATTTGGAAGGCACCATTCAGATGATTGCTGGGCTGTTTCAACGTCGTATTCATAGACCCAAGTCTCGTCACCAGTTATGATGTGCTGGATGTCCGTATCACTCATTGTGAGCATTTCCTTGGCGACAGTTTTGCGTTCCTCTTTTTGAAGAAAATTCAACAATTTTGGAACAAGTCGAGCAGTCACACGTCTCATGCCCAAAACATCGTGAATAATGCTATGAGCGGATCCATTTGATATGTTGAGCTCACTAGCTATCTCTCTTTCAGTCACACGACGATTTTCCAACGCAATTTTCTTTACTTTTTCGACGTTTTCTTCGTTTATTGACGTTGCTGGACGACGATCATGGGGCAAGTTCTCCAGCGATGTACGGCCGTCCTTGAACGACTTATACTAATAAAAAATACGTGCACGTGATAGGCAAGACTCCCCATATGCCTTCTGCAACATTTTCATTGCGTCCGGCGCACTTATTCCATTGGAATAACAAAATTTCAAACAAACTCTTTGCTCAACGTTAATTTCCATAGTAAAATTCGAAAAACACACTCGAGGTTGACTTGTTTACCATATAGTGCCGTAAAAAAAACTATGTAACAGATCGCGCTCAAATTTGACATGTAAACATATAACAGTCCTGGCAACCTAAGCAAAAAAAGGGTTGGCCATATGTCTTGTCCTTGTCGAGTTATGGATAAAGTCTCCGTTTATATTTATTTGAGCAGAAGGTATATGTTTTAATATTATATAATTGATGCCCATACAAAAATATCTGCATAAGAGACATTTGGCAACCAAATGTGTCCTTTTTGGCATGTAATAAGATAATAAAGGATGCAAGTAAATTTGAGTTAACTCTTTTTTCGAACTTTTTTTGTTTGAAAAATATAATAAAAATGTTCTTATGAAAAAAATTGGCCTTTTTCTTAAAAATTACCAATATTTTTCTCTGACATTTTTGCACATAAATTTGCTAAATTGAGTCATTTTTTATATGAAAATTTCTTAAATAAAATAATAGCAGTTTTTTTAATAATTTAGGTCTAGGAAGTCAAACAATTTTTGTATAAGAAAGAAGTAAAAAGTGCGATGGCTCTATTTATTTTCGGTTACGTATGTGGAATGCCGAATTTATATGCAAAATTTAAAAATCTGTAAAATGGGTGGTATGAAAGTTTTAGTAATCCCGTCCAGGTCGGTTACAAAAAACTATAAAAACAGTATAAAAAAGCCTCGAACCAACTTCGGTTAAATTATCTCAAAAACTATACATTTGGATGAGTCTCCATTTTCGCCTTCTGGTACTTACATATTTCGGACCATACACGGTGTGTCCCAAAAATAACAGAACTTTTTGGATATAAAATAGTAAAATACACATTATATTATCTTTGAAAGTTATTATTTATTCAAAATAGGTTCCATTTGACTCAACACAACATTTGGAACGATCAACCAGCGCATGCATAGATTTCTTTATGTCATTTATGGAAATGTTCTTCAGTACCTCGGTTACGGCTGCTTCATTTTTTTCAATTTTTTTTTAATTTTTTAAACTTCAATTTCAATTTTTTTTCAAGTTTGACCCAAAATTTTATATTTGCTCTTTTTTTTTTTTTGGAACCATTAGCACATTTTTGGTTTTATTGAAATGGCTGTCACTTTTACATCTGTCATCCGACTTACATGAAGTTAGGTGCGTTTGAAAGAGGATGAATGTATCTTTTTAATGTTGCAAATTTTCAATAGATGGCGCTTTATGTTGTATGATTTAAATATAAAGATCGGTTATTATTACGACACACCGTGTATATGCGCTGATACTGCAAAAAAGGTTATATTGCCTTGTAGTTCCTACATATTTAGACAAACATACCAAATTTTTGTGCGAAACAATAATAATAATAAGAAGAAGAAGAAGAAGAAAGAAAGGAAGAGTTGAAAACATTGTGCTATGTAAACAAAATTCATAAAGATTTTACTCGGTTTTGCTATCAAATCAGCTGTTTCGTTTTTTCTTTTAAGGCAAATAATAAAAAATATATCTTTATAGAACAATTTAAGCAAAACTGGCAAGTAAACCATTAACATAAACAAAACAACTCTCTACTTAAACACAAGTGTAAAAAGCTATTAAGGCGGAATAAAAAAGTTACGAAATAAAAATGAAAATAGAGTGGAAAAGTGAAAAAGTAGAACCGCGAAATATATTACCGCTCGATAAATTTAAAAATAAAACTAATAAATTAACCAACCAGGCAAAAGAAAAAATTTATGAAAGCCAAATGAAAAAGTTTGACGACAGACAAACAAAAGCAGGCAAAGTAATAACATTAAAGAAAAACAAAATCGAGAAAAGCGAGAAAAGTGAGAGTTTTCTAAAACAAACCAAATTCAATTATAATTTTTTACTTTACTTTATCTAATATTTTATATGGCAAGCCTAGCACACTTTCAAGGCGCGCATTTTTCAATATAGATCATGATTCTTACTTTTTGTTGTTTTGTTTGCATAATACGAAACGTAGAAGCTGATTGTAAGCGGCCATTGCTGCTCCATTGACTTGGCTTTTTTTATTATTAGCATTATCATAAATCAATTACTGTCGTTGGATTTTTTTTTTTTGCATACGAAAAATATCAAGTCCTTCGTATACACTTAACGTTTACTTTTATATTTTATGTTTAACTTTCACTTAACGGGAAGTGGCAGCGTTTTTCCATCAACCATTTTCTGCGGCAGCAATCAGTATTTATATATGTAGCTGCTTTGGTATTTGAAAAGAGCAATAAAAAAGGTCCTTATATGTCCAGTATTTGACGCCATATAAGGGCCTATGATACTCCGCCGATAATATTTACGAAAAGTTTCGTTTGTTTTTCATAAATTTATTAATATTTCACCTGTTTGATTTATTTATATTTGTTTATTGAATATGTAATACTTTGAGTGAGTAGCAAAAAAAAGTTAAAAAATTTGCTTAGAGTTTTTATAAATAATTATTAAGCTTGAGTGTGGTCTATAATACGATGAATTTATTCCATATATAGCTTCGGAATATCTTATTTTTAGCGATTGCGTAAATTCTGGCAGAGATTAAAATAAACTGCTTAAATATATGAACAAATACTGAAAGGGAAAAGAAGAAAATACTTGAAATGAGAAGGGGAAAAGGGGCGACTGCTCATTTGCTAGAAAGACTCAACCTGGTTTTAAATATAGTTTTGCTGCAAATTTTTCGAATCAATGATTTTCGAAGACTCTTACAGCTTTATCCATGGCACAAGGGTATTTTTAAAGCGTTTATATCGGAAAGGAAGGATTGCCGTAATTATTCATGATGTGTAATTATATGGATCCTTACCCCGCCATGAAGAAAATTCTTTAAATTTGTTTTTATATTCTTTTAATGAGGAGCTTTCATTCAATGTCAGAAATACACTCCAAGGGTTGACATTCCTTGCCGCAGGCACATCAAAAATACATTATCTCTTTTCTAACTAGTCTTTCTTCGGATTGTTTCAGGCAAACGGCGTTGAGTACTCCTTATTGGCAGTTTGGACCGATGGCAAGAATTTCAAATCCACTTTGCCAATAAAACCGAAGAACACACCTCGACTTTGGACCGCATTTATCACGCCTTTTTTACGGAAATGGCGAGCCAGAATGACTCCATCGCGATGATTAAGTCGTAGTCGTAGTTTCATCGTCATATCCACAAGCCCATGTTTCGTCACCTGTTGTAAATAGTTTCAGTTTCTGCATTTTAGTTGACTTAATTTTTTTGTTCGAAATTCAATATTAGGACATGCCCATAACAATTTCACCTTTCTCACGCTTTAATTGATCGCTGATGGGATGGAACGTCCGAAGCGCTCGTCAGCTTCAAAATATTCACCTTTTTCTTGGAAGCGTTAATACCATTCGTAAGCTATTTCTTTCGTCATAACAGACTCGCAATGAATTAAACTCGTACCGAATGATCCTCTCCATGGCGAATAATTTAACTGGTGAAGAAATGGCCTCAAGAGAAGCCTGTGAAAAATGATTAAACCACTTTTGGTCCAACAGAGGCAAGGATTTCTATGAGAGAGGCATAATGACCATAATTCGGATAATTCTACCTACACTAAACACAATCTTCAATTTAATTCAAGAATAATGGATTTCTTTTTACCAGACCAATAATAAGTCATAAGTGGGTTGGTGGCTATGAAATTTAAGAACAAATAGTACACTAGAGAGCTAATGCATTGTGCTGCATTAAAAGACTTGGTTTTCACGTTTCCTATTCCGAAATTCAACGAAAACCGAAATGAATCAACTTTGAAGGGAATATATTTCTGAGATGGAGTCTTAAAAAGTCAAGAAGTTAGGAAGAGTTAAAGTGATCAAGTAGGTAAAAACGTGAGAAATTAGGTAGAAAACATTTAATTCTCGCTCAATTTGAGTTTAGCGAAACAGAAGGTTATGATTTGCAATAATTACATCAAAATATTGTTGCTATCGTCGCTCAATTTATATGGAATGATCGAATAGAGTAGATTAAAAGTTAAAAAGATCTCATTTGATTTATTTAGTATTCGGTCCATAGAGAGATATTTAAGGAACATTTAGGAAATATCGTTGGGCTGTGACTTATAAAAAATTATCAACTTCTTCAACTACTTTGTTTATCTTCCATTCCCCTGCTCTGTAGCTCCCAAATGTTCATTTGAAATTAATACTAAGCAAATCAGCATATCCTTAAAGACAAGCGCAGTAACGGATTTTTTGTTTGAAATTTCATTACACTTTTTTTTACTTAAGAGAATACCTTTAAATTGAAAATGCCCTCTTGAATTTTAAATCAACATAATTTCTTGTTTGCTCTTATACTTTCACTTTATTTCCACTTTACTTTTACTTCCTGCTAATTTGACGCCTTTTTCAACCTTCTTTTTTTGCTCATTATTCTTTTTCGTTAAAAATAAATATTCCGACAAAAGAGAGGACTATCCCTGCTGTATTGTAACTGTCTTTATTGCTGTTTTTCCTTTCATTTCCTACTTCCGCTATTTCAACATTTCCGCCAGTTGAATTTTCGTTTCATTGAGTATCTGTCCTTTTGTTTATTTTTACGCGGTTGGCGCTTTTTCCGTCCATTCACTTTTTGATGTTTGGTAATTAGACGAAAATCAGGCATCATTAATCATGTTTTCACCATTTTTTTTTCCGTAAAACTTAAAGAAAACACGGTTGCATTGAAGAAGACATGAAAGGATGAATATCATTAGGAACAAAATATGTATAGTGACTTATATTACTTTTTGACTTTCATTTCGTTTTCTTTTTATGTGAGGATTGGTTTATCAGCTGTGGGTTGCAACTGCTGTATCTTATTGGCTTAGAAGTATTCCCAATTTGTTGGTAAGACTTTATACAAGGCTATCCATTTTGTGATATCGAAAATGAACGTAAGTAAAATACATATAAAATAAATATTTCTCGTGAAGTTTCTTTTTATTTTGAAATTTGAACCACGATGGAAATTGTCCGCGTGTATTTCCGTCATGAAATGAAAGGTCCACATAAATATCCATCAGCCTTTTAGAGGCGGCTTAGAATAAACTGTGGATTCCTCCGTTTGTTGAATTAGGAGCTCGACTGTAAATCGTTTCAGCGCATACAAAGCTCATTCATAAAGGCGCAACTGCACAAATACAAAAATTTATGCTACGCATATTTTCTATTTTAGTCGGCCATTAGTAACAGACATAACAATCTGGGCATGTAGATTTCAACCAACCAACCATGAATTTATTCACTTTGTCAATGCTTTAAACACATATGCAGATGCTCCCAGCACACGCACATTTGATGAATTTATATGAATGTGTGCAAATTACAATTTGATTAAATGCTTGTATAAATATATTTATATTTTATACGCATACACGTATTTTAACATTTATATTACGGCATTGCATATTACAATTCTTAAGGCCAGGGTTCGAGTTTTGGTTCGTTCAAAAATAAAAGAAATAATATTTCTAATTCCGGTCGCCTCTTGACAAGGGATGTCACTGGCTCTAAGGTATTCTTGAAATAAAAAGCTCCGAAATCGGCTCAGAATAAACCGTAGGTCTTTCCTTTAAGATGTACAATACAACACAAATTGTAAGAAGAGCTCGGTAAAAAATCGTTTCAGCGGTTACATACACGCAAATATTTATATATATTTCGCAGAAGTGCTCCTTGTAGTTAACCTGGTTGTTCTGTCTTCATACTGGCATTGCAATAGTGAGTTGTAGATTCATCAAGAGTTGTTAGCTGTTGATCAAAGAAAATTATATTTGTAGGCTTGGTACTATATATATGTATATATACTCGTATGAAACAGCTGCTAACACCAAATGTCGGATATCGTCTTATCCTCCAATCCATCTACAGCTTGCAACAGCACATTGCAAGCTTCTGAAAATACACACGTTTATATGGCAGCTATAAGCAATGAATCATAGCCAACAGGCCACCTTCTCGACAATTATAATACATAGCGCACACGGTGAAATGTATGCGTTTGTTCTGCGGAAATTAAGGCAATTGAACCATAACAACACTGTTTGCTAGTAGGATGCGAAACACACAAATATAGGTGCATATGTACACTGGTGAATAAACTCAATAAATATTAATACAAAAAAAAATAAATTAAACTAAAATAAAATAAACTAAAATGATACAAAAAAATGAAATAAACTAATATAAACTAATATAAAACAAAATAAAATACAAAAAATAAAATAAAATAAAATAAAATAAAATAAAATAAAATAAAATAAAATAAAATAAAATAAAATAAAATAAAATACAATAAAATAAAATAAAATAAAATAAAATAAAATAAAATAAAATAAAATAAAATAAAATAAAATAAAATAAAATAAAATAAAATAAAATAAAATAAAATAAAATAAAATAAAATAAAATAAAATAAAATAAAATAAAATAAAATAAAATAAAATAAAATAAAATAAAATAAAATAAAATAAAATAAAATAAAATAAAATAAAATAAAATAAAATAAAATAAAATAAAATAAAATAAAATAAAATAAAATAAAATAAAATAAAATAAAATAAAATAAAATAAAATAAAATAAAATAAAATAAAATAAAATAAAATAAAATAAAATAAAATAAAATAAAATAAAATAAAATAAAATAAAATAAAATAAAATAAAATAAAATAAAATAAAATAAAATAAAATAAAATAAAACAAAATAAAATAAAATAAAATAAAATAAAATAAAATAAAATAGAGTAAAATAAAATAAAATAAAATAAAATAAATTAAATAAAATAAAATAAAATAAAATAAAATAAAATAAAATAAAATAAAATAAAATTAAATTAAATTAAATACAATAAAAAAAATTTATGTAAATAATATATTAAAAAAATAAAAAAATATAAGTAAGTTAAAGTTAAATCTCGGTAACACTCATATTTCAAATAGGCTCAATACGATCTATGTATATCATATCATATTTTGTTTGTAAGTACACAATATTGTTAGTTACATTGAACCAACTGCCAACCGCACAGGTTTCATTGATAGCCTCCATACGCACACACTCTCACGTACATAGTGAGATTTCTTGAAAATTTCACCCTCCCACACTTTGCATAAATTTATCACTTGTGCTGCTTGATTTTCACTTAAATACTATAACTTTTTTGTTGTATTTTACGTTGCCATTGTCACTTCTCCATATTCACTATGCCAGCCATTTTGCTTTTGGCTCTAAAATGCCTGTCCAGACGGTATGTTATACAATTGTCATATAAATTTACAGTTAATTTGAATGAGTGATGAATGACCGGACGTGCGTATGTATGTTAATATGTTTTAAATGAATGAATGATTGTGTGGATAAGTGGCTCTACTCACCTTGTGCGTGTGCGTATGCATGTGTGTGTGTATATATGTCAGTGAGAATTATCAGCTATTACAAGGTTTATAATTTCTTAGAAGGTCCGATCGGATTAGAATGGTTTGTTAACGCACGCTTTACCTTGAATTTTCGCAAAAAGTTTTGTACACTTATCTGATTGTTTGGATTATAATTAGTGGTGGTCGGCATTATCATTAACATAGTCTACGTGGGTGCCCATTGTCCAATGGGCATCGTTGCTCGCACCCCTTGAAATCTGTACTAATACCAAGAACCAGTTAAAGCAATGAAAACAGGCGGCATCTAGCAAACGGCGATATTTTTATCCATCTCCTACTTTTTGACGAATGTTTTGAGTGCTATAATATGTGAGGAGATGTATGATGGCATTGCCCATTGCTAATGAGATACGTAGTACAAAAATTCAGTATCCGGATTGATATAGATGACAAACGAGCTGGAATATCAGCCTGTGCGATTTTTGAACGCAACCTACCGTCGCGACGGTATAATAGTTTTTTCATCAGTGGCCACATCTTTTCTATGAAAAGGGCAGTACACTTTGATTATCAAACCAACATTATCAGGCAAAGGGGTCTCAGATCCTAACAAGTGGTAAATGGAAAGTGTTGGAAACATAAATAAGTAAGTACGGGAGAGAAGAGACTTAATTGTGCTCTGCATATGATAAGATAATCAGCAATATGATTTTATGTTTACTCTCCATATCACAGTTTGACCATAAAAATACAATTTGATTTTTCTTTTCTGAAGAAGAAGATCATAAAATCATCATCTGTAATTATAACATTTTTCACTAGATATTTAAATATAAAAAACTCTTACCCTAATTTTTCAAAGGATTTGGCAGAAGAGTATAAATTTCATCTACATTTCTAATTAAATTGCAAATTGAAAAATTAATAACTGAAATTTAAAAGCAAATAAATTACCAGCTTACACGATGTAGAGACCCCTTGGTATGAAAGAAGAAAAAATGGAGGCGCAAAAAATACGTTTGAAGAAATTAATTATGGCCTTAGCAATAAAGAAGCGAAATACGTGTAAAGTGCAAAGCAAACAAAATGCAGTAAATGCAAAAGGACGCGCGCAATAAATGAAATTAAATTTTTGAAAAAGGCGAAAAAATTGGTAAAATTAAAAAATGAAACACTCAGCACTTTGAAGATGAGGCGTTTTGTAGCAAAAAAAAAAAAAAATCAGAAATAAATAACAACGGTAATAATTATGCGAGCAAATCCGATTAAATGCGCATTAACTAAGCAAATAGTGGTGAAAAGTGGCAAAGCTGCGCAGTCGGCTATGCAAATACATACGTGCAAATCTCAAGAATTGTGCGGGCTTGGGCACTGTGAGGCAGCAGCGAAAATTTTTCCAAAATATTATTTGCTTAGCATAGCAAAGTTACAAAATACCACAAAAAATGGTAGTATGTGCTTTAATTACAAAAAATATATGTACATATGCTTGCATGTATACGGGTTTAATATACATATGTATGTATGTACCATACACATACCGCCAATTGTATAAGCTGGCATAATAAATAACCAGCTAAAATGGCGTATGCGCACAACGCAATTATTCACTTTTAATTTCAAAACTCATTAAAGGATGGAAAAAAGTGCGAAAAATTTAAAATGATTTATACCTTTCATGCGCTTGCTCTGATTTGATTTTAGAGGGTTTAACTTTAGATTTCAGTAACACTGCCGCGATAATATTTTTCGAATTCAGCTCGAATATTGGAGATATATTCAATGAATTCCTCGCCCTAGATTTTTTTCTATTTTATTTTCTGTATCTACATATATTTAAGAATACACACATGAAATTTCAAATCAATCCGGCAAATATTTTCGAAGTTACACGCACATTTGTAAATACGTTTCGGAGCGCGTTTTTCTCAGAATGGTGTTTTCAAAAATTTTTTTGCTTATTCCTTCGTGATTAACCACTAGATTTAACATAACTTTAATGAAATCTGTTTGGTTTTTTAATTTCCAATGATCCAGTTCAGAGATAGAGTAGTCACCGCAAGACGCCTTTTTTCAGAGGACCTCCTGGAGATCAGCTGTAGCTCTTCTCCAGAAAAATATTTTTACTAGTTATAAGGATTAAAATATTGTTGAATAATATCATAATAAGTAAGTAAACTCTTTGAATCAATTAATTCCAAAGACTTCTCAAAAAAAAATCTTAAAAATTCGCTTTTTTTGGCCCATTAACTGTATAATACCCCTTAACAAATTAATACAATCTAGATATTGTATATAAATATATATATATATATAGGTATATATATAAGGCGCTTTGATTTCGCTAAAGCCATTTTCGGCTGAGTTTCTTCTAAAACTTATGGGGTGTGTCGAGATGATTTACCAAACAAATAAAGGAACCCACAGTTTTTTCGAAGCCACCTCCGAACAGCTGATGGTTTTTTATGAGGAGCATTTTATTTCATATCAGAAATAAACTCGGAGGGCTTGCCATTTCCTGCCAATCTCTTCATATACGAGTAGATATACAAAAAAGGAGCTTATAAGCCCCACAAAAAATGTCAAATGTGGTTAAATTCTTGGTGACCAATTGACATCGCCAAAACGAGAGACGCAATAAAGAGGAAAATTTTGCTCACAATAAAACCTTATTCCCTCAAGTTGTGTTGCAGGTGGCATTCCTCATTTACAGACAAAAAAAAATCGGTAATCATACGGTCATAACGCTGCGCTCAATTGCGCTCCGTATTAACAGTGGCGACCCCGCCATTGTCGTTTTCAAAGAAGCAAGGTCCAATCTCACCTCGAGACCAAAAAGAGCACGCCAGAGAGTAGGTTTTCTTCCGTGTAATGTCCTGCTTTAAAATCATTTGAAGATTGTCGGGGTCCCGATGCGAAAATTTTGCATATTTACGCATCATCCGAGCCATGTCGCTGAAGAAAATTTTGTTCGAAAAATCGCCGTTCAAGCATCTATTCGACGCCAGGTGACTTCAGTTGGTGTGTGAGCTGGACCTTATATGGACGTAGGTGTACCATAAGTCCCAGTGGAAAACAAACCATAATGTTCCGTAAAAACGTACCAGATCCTGAGCTTGTCGAGATATACACATATTCGGTCTTTGCTGTACTCTCACTTACAGTAGCGATATTTAAGGGGGACGAACAAATTTATAATACACTGGCCTTTAAATATCTGTAACCGAATCTCTTTGAAACTTTACGAGCTGCTTGAGTGGTAGGACGATTACGAGGGGATTAACAAAAGTTCCGGCAGTTGGTGACTTTCAATTTGTTTTTGTTAAATTTCAAAACACCAGATCCTTTGCAAATATTTTATTAGCATCCCTTTAAAATTTTAGAATGATCGGCTGAAATGGAGACGCGAAAACGCACGTTAACTGAAGATAGGTCAGACGAAATTCAACCACCAACGCAAACAGAATTTTACCATGTGATTCTCTTCGGGTCTCGGTGTAATTTACAGCCAATACAAATATTCAGTGAATGCCAAATTGCATATGGAAGGATTGCACCGGCTTTAAAGACTATCTCTAAGTGATTCCGAAAATTCCAGACCGGACATTTTTCAGTAGAGGACGAGCCCCGAGAGGGTCGACCAAAATCTTCCACTGATGACGTCACTATAGCTCTGGTGAAGTCCAAAATTAACGAAAACCCACTATTGATATATGAAATGATTGCTAATAAATTGGGCTTGAATGCCTTGGCTGTATCGCAAATATTAAGTAATCATCTGAGATATACGAATAAATCTGCTCGATGGGTACAACGAATTTTAAATGGGGCCCAAAAGGAGGCTCGAGTGCATTTTGCTCAGTTTTTCCTAAACAAATTCGAAAATGGTCTGCCCAGTAACTTTAGTAAAGTCGTTACTGGCGACGAATCTTGGTTCTATAAGAACGAGATACAGATAAATAACTTCATCCATTGGAAAAATAATGGATTTCTTTTTACAACACCAACATTATTATTTCATGTGAGTGGAGGGTATGACAAGGAATAAAAAATGTGAAACGAAAAAAAAGTTTCATGCTACAGCATGTTTGTAAGTATGTCTTCACTTTTCATAATCTTTTTTTATTTGCGCACACAAAATATTAGCTGGTAAAATGCTGGACAAACATTTTCAATTTACGCGAAAAAATGCTAATGTTGGCAAAACGCTTACAGCTCCCGCTGTTAATTGCGCGAAATTAGCTGAAAGAGTGTGTGTGTGTGTGTATGCAAATTTGTTACCCACATTCTTCCACACTTTGAAACACTTAAGAGTAGGTCCTGCAACAATCTTGCTCATAAATTTAAATGCTGAGCTTCGTCCAATACACACGTACATGCATACATCCATACATACATTAAAAAAGCTGCCGCCCTGCGCTCATGCCATAATGACCGCCCAAGCAGCAATTTGGTAAATAGTCATGTAGCCAATGATGGTTGACGGTACATTTGTTGGTGATAGCCAGTTTCCGTTCATCAACTCAAGTGCACACGCACATACACATACTAAAAAGCCAAAGCGTTTTTACTGCTGAGTTGGCATTTCGCTTTCATTTTCATTTTGTTTGCGTGGAATTGCCTAATTGTCAGGACGTGTTGGTCGTCAACAGCGGATGCTCTCGTACGTTCGTCTGTTCGTCTGTACGTCCTTCCGTTCGACGCTATTTGTTGGTAATTTTAAGGGGTTTTGAAATTTCTAGTCTCTGATGCTTGTTAGGTAACATTCTTGCATAAGTCATTTATATTTGTTTGTATACGTATATGTGTGCGCGCTGGTATTTGTTGGCGTTGACTCTTGCCCTTACTCAATTAATTTCAATTTCAAAATGAATTTCATTTCTTATCTTTGCGCGTGCAGTTGGCCAGTTAAGTTTTTTTTTACAGTGATGAGAAAATGCTTATGTGTATG